>JANHFM010010345.1:0-22651 GCA_032468115.1 Grayia smithii | reverse complement strand
GTCCCATCTTCTCCCGATGGGTCAGCATCTTGCCGGTGGGGGCGGCCGCTGAACGCCGCCCCCCCGACAATACAAGCGGCGGTGCCGGCAGCCCTTAAAAAGGGCTGTCACCGGTACCGGAAGTCAAGCCGGAAGTCTATCTTAATCTCTTTTAAATACATAATAAGCAATATCACTATCCATCCTTAATTCCTGATTTCTTATTATAACATCAATTATTTTACTTCATCATTTACAACATATTTCAAAATCCCCATACACTATTTTACATTTCAATTTTATCGCTTAATTTCAGTTATTTTCAATTGAACCAAATTACCACTTCATATTTCATCTGCTGTTCATTTTACAATACACAATATGCATCATCATATTTACTCTTTACATTCACAATTACTAATGTTAATACAGTTCCCTTAGATCTACTAATATATACCTTATTTCCCTTCCCCCTTTCCACTATTCTTCCCCTTTTAACCATTTTCTCTTGAGGTCTCTCCAGAATTCCACCTCTTAATGATTTTCTCCCTTCATCCCATTCTCTTATCCTCTTTTTCTTTTTTTAAATTTTTTATATTTATTATATCTTTTCTCCTGAATTCTTTCTCTAACTTTTAAATCCATTACTCGCATAATTCACCCCAACTTTTTACCTAATCTTTTCCCATTTCCTTCTCTTTCCTTTGATTGATTCTTTTTTTGGAAACTATTTCCCCCTTTCCATTCTTTTTTTGCCACTGTTAATCCCAGTGTAATCATCTATCTTTTTAGCTTCAATTTCTTTACCTTCAATATTATTTTCTTGCTTCTCATTTATATTCTCTTTTTCCTGTTTAGTGTGTTCTAGCAAAGTTTCTTAACTTTTTATTGCCCTTTATTGATTCACGCACATTTTAAGCATCTCAATTAATTCCTCACACATCCAAAACTCCATATTGTCAATTTAAAAAATTATTGATATTTTAACATATTTAATTAAGATTTAAGTCCATATGGTCTCTTTTTTATTTCCAGATGATATCCAGTGCAAATGTATGTCCATTCCAATTTAAAGCTTTATTGTTTTCCACCTCCTTTAGAAGTTGCGACCAAGCAATTTAAGTAGAAACAAATACGCCTTAAAATTTCTCACAGCTCTTGTAGTGATCACTGTTGTTATTTCTTTCAATTTTCAAGCCGTCATTATAGTGCTTTCTTTCTACTAGCAGATGTCTCTCTCCAATCCACAATTCTCAAAACAACGAAGTATCTAGTTTGCAAATGTATTTTAATCCATATTTTAAATTCAGCTTTAAATCCAGTTGTAAAATTTCCATTCTTGGGCTTTAATATTTTAACCTTCTCTTTGTTCTTCCTTCAAATTTCAAAACTGTCAAAATTATTTCAAATCCTTATTAAAAAGTACTTTCCCTCGATTTTCCTTTTCTTGTATTAATTAGTTTTAATTTCTCCAAATCCAATTTTAAATCCAAATATAAAATTTTCTTTTCTGGGCTTTAGTACTTTAATTTCCTCTTTGTTCTTCTCCCTCCATTAAAATTCCCAATTAGCCGCTTGTTTCCTCGCCAGGACACCTTTTAAAGTTTTTTTTTCCTTTTTTACCTGTGAGTTGACCAATCACTTATCCGGTACCAGTACTCCGTTCAAACACCACTTCTGCAAGAAATCTTATTTTCCAGCACGCTGCTGCAGGAGTTCAAGCAGTGGGTAATAACCCTCGTCTATTGGCCAGTGACCGAGTTCTTTGAGTTTAAATGCTCCTCCTCCTTCCTGTTGAGCTCCACTTGATTAACTCAGTCTGGCTAGGAGACACCTATTGTTCCATTGCTTGAACTCTTGTAGTTAATCTTTATAGTTAATTCTTTTTATTTTATTTTATTTATTTTACTTGTTTCCTCCTTCCTGCCCTTTGCCTTTAGCCTCAGTGGGCTCCCTCTCCGTATTTTTCAGCCTTTGAGGCTGTGCCTCTCCTCCGTTTGGTTGCAGCCACCGGGGAGGGGGGAATTCCTCCTTTGGCTTGCTTGCTTCAGCCGAAGGATTTTTGAAGCCGCATGGACCTCCCTCGCCGCTTTTACACTCGCCTGGCCCCGCAGTGTGTTTCGGCCACATCTCAGCCGTTTAGCGGCTAGAGGAATTTTCTCAGGGGTTTCCCAGTAGCACAGGCTTTGGCTGCTCATTAGGAGCGCAAGTGCACCAAACGGCAGCATGTCTTTTTTCGGCGCAAATTGCCGATTTCAATGAGGGACAATTTTCTCAGCTGCTGGAGGCCTGTCGCAGGAAGACTTGCCCTGCGAGGGCCAGCGAGGGGTCACGCGGCCACTAGGCTATCCCCTCAGTGACTTTGCAGGCGGCAACGACCATCCCACGTGAATACAGGCCTTCAGATCATCAGGCCTCTGCATCCCTCCAGGCTTCCATTCTACTTCCTTCCTATGTGCGGACCTGATCCACCTCAGGCACCTCCCAGTGTGTGGACCTGACCTCTCAACATTTCCAGTTGCCAGCCTTTCATGTATTCATCTAATTGTGAGTGTGGCAAGTCTTTTCTGTTCGTGGGTTCTGTGGCATTGGGCCTGTATTACATTTGAGCCTCACAGCCATTAATTTCCACTGGGGTTCCATGTCACCGGGCCTGTGTGAGTGCATTATTTATCTCACAGTCAAATCTCTTCACTGGGGTTCCGTGGTGTCGGGCCATTACCTTACTGCCATTTTGGTGTTCTGTGCCTGCCTTCTGTGGGTTCCGTTGTATCAGGCCCGCGCTTTTCCGGGGACTGGACAGGCCTCGCCCTGGCGTAGACTGGTTTTCTGCCTGAGAACTGGGGTAGCTTGGCACAACGCTTACAAATCCGTGTTGTCAGTTTGGCGTGTTTGCTCTACATTTCACACCATGGCAGGTCTCAGCCCATCACCTTCCCTGGCCTCATAATCTCCAGTCAGAGAAACTAGGCCTGAAGTAGTCCAGGAACCTGTCGCTAAAAAGGCTCGCACATCAGGGCCCAAGACCAGATCAAAGACTGTTCCTACAGGCTGGAGTCCAGTTCCTATGGATAGGGATGCTCAAAGGAGACAGAAGGCTCTGGAGAAACAATTTGCAAAGGCTCAGAAAAGGGCGGAGACTTCAGCTTCCTCCCTTTCTTCCACTCCTTCCCCACAAATCACAACTGTGGCTCAGGTTCACCATACCACAAACTGGTCACCCAATATATCATTTGATCCTGAAGAGATTCGAGAGGCAGTTTCTGACCCCCTTCCATCTCAGGCCACCTCTGCCCCTGAACAGACAGTGCCCCAGATTAGGTCCCACCCCTCATCCACCTTTACTCCCACGGTGGCGGGGCTCCGCCAATCAGAGGAGGACCAACCTCAGTTGTCCAGGGCTATGTGCAACATGATCTCACAGAGCATTTCACAGGGCTTAGAGGCTGCCCTTAATAAAAGGGACATTGGATCTTCACATTCTGAACCACGTTCTAGCACCAGACCCCAGCACTTCAGGAAGTCCAGAGACACCAGTCATTCCGAGGGTTCTCTGTCTTGTTCGCCTTCTCCTCGCAGCAAAACCTTCCTCCCTGAGGAAGAGGAGTTTGATGAGCTTAACTTCTCAGATGAGGAAGGCCTTATCCAGGATAGGCCTAGTTTCAGGGGTCTCTTTAAATACGAAGCATTTAAAATCTTGCTTCACAAAGCCAAGCAGACGGCCAATATGGGGTCTCTGAGGCAATCCGAGGGCTCTGCGGAACCTCAGGATCCCACACAGTTTTTGTTCACTGAGCCAGTAACTGGAGGCCATTCCAGCTCCTAAAATGTTTGTGGATGTCATACGATGCCAATGGTTGCAACCTAGCACTGTCGCTGCCCCCAGCGGCATGGATAAAAAACTCTACACTGTGGAGAGTGATCTGGAGGAACTTCTCAACCTTCCTTCTGTGGATCCTCCCATGGCTAGCCTGGCCTTTACCTCCCTCATTCCATCAGATACTGCTGATGGTCTGAAAGCTGAGGACAAAAAGTCTGAGATTTCCTGCAGAAAAACGTGAGTTTTTCACGATAGCCTGGGCCATCAAATCAATGACAGCGGCGGCCTTCTTCAATAGGACATCTCTCATCTGGCTCTGACAATTGCAGGCTCGGATCTCTTCAGATGATACGAGCCTGCATCAAGACATCAATAAAATTATAGCCGCTACAGAGTATTCAGCAGATGCGACTCTTAATTCGGCCAAATTTGCTTCTAGAGTGCTTGCGTCCAACATCATGACGTGACGCCTCATCTGGCTCCGCCACTGGCAGACGGACATGAGAACAAAAGCACAGTTGGCTGCAGTTCCCTTTCAGGGAGGTTCCCTTTTTGGAGAGGCCTTGGGCCGTCTCTTGAATGAAGGACGCGACAAACGCAAAGTCCTACCCTCTCACCCACGGAGATCGGACTGGCGGTTCTTCCCATCCTACCACAGACAGTCCTTTCGTTCACGAGACTACAGGCCTCCCACTTCATCACAGTCTAGGGGGTTCCAGTCCTCTGACAGATTCACAGACCGTCCAAACTTTCGTGACCTGGGCAGATCCTCTCATCCCAGACGTCCCTTTTGTGGTTCAGGATCTCGCCCCTACCGACGATCAAAATGACTACACTGAGTCAGGGTCCATTGGAAGGAAGCTCACCAGGTTCGCTCATCATTGGTGAGCCACCTCCATGGATTCGTGGGCCATTCAAATTGTAACACTGGGCCTCAGCTTAGAGTTCGATTCCAGACCACCTCAGCGATTCATTCAGTGCTCCACAATCCGGAACCCTTCCAAAATTGGCCCTGATGGAAAAGGAAATTGCCCACCTTCTCACCATAAACGCCATAGAACCAGTTCCTCCTCCTCCCCACCGGGGAAGGGGGTTTTACTCAATTCTTGTTCTGGTCCCCAAAACGTCAGGCGGCACCAGGGCAATCTTGGACCTCAAAAGACTCAACGTCTACATAAAATACAGGCGGTTCAAGATGCAATCGCTTCAAAGCATCCTTGCCAGCATCAGACAGGGAGACCTGTTAGCTTCCATAGACCTCCGCGAGGCCTATCTTCACATACCAATTCAGCCATCCCATAGACGTTACCTACACTTTTGTTACAACAACAAGCATTACCAGTATTGGGCCCTTCCATTCGGACTGTCTTCCACCCCCGCACATTCACCAAACTTCTGGAACTTAGGCGGCTCACCTAAGATCTATTCCAATCAGTACTCAATTTTATCTGGACGACATTCTCATCCAGTCGTCCAACCTGCAGCAGGCCTGCTCCGACATAGTACACATAGTATAGTACACATAGTGCAGAAATTCAGGTTCACCGTGAATCTGGACAAAAGCCAACTGGCTCCGTCCACCTCTCTGGAACATCTAGGAGCATGGATTGACACCCTACTATGTCAGGTGTTCCTATCCCAAGAATGGATAGACAACATCCGAACATCCGTGCGGCGGATATTGGCTCGCAGGTCAGTTCCCACTCTCCTCCTGTCCAAACTTCTGCGACAGATGATTTCGTGCCTCGGCATAGTTCCTTAGGCCTCGCTCCACTCTCGGGCACTTCAGTGGCTCCTCGTGCCAAGTCAAAAGACCAGCACCAGCAACTCCAACAGGCAACTCATAGTTCTTCTGAGGGTTCGTTCCTCCCTGAGATGGTGGCGTTCCGAGGCAATTCTCCAGGGTTGCCTCTTCAAGGAACCGGAGCAGGTCATCCTCACTACAGACGCCAGTCTCCACGGATGGAGAGCTCATCTAGCCAACCAGGTAGCACAGGGTCTCTGGTCTCCCACTGACCTCAAACAGGACATCAATTGGCTCGAGCTGAGAGCAGCACACCTGGCCCTCTGCAGTTTTCGGTCTCACCTGGAGGGTTGTCACGTACTCCTCCTGACGGACAATGTGACGACCAAAGCACACATCAACCATCAGGTGGGCACCAAGTCCAGGATCTTCATGCGAGAGACGTGGCTCCTTTGTCTATGGTCCGAATGACACCTTCTGTCTCTTTGAGCAGAACATATCTCCGGGGAGTCAAACACACAAATGGACTGGCTCAGCAGAGAGACACTCAACAACGCGGAGTGGAGGCTGCACCCCCAACTATTCCAACAACTGATGTCCAGGTTCGGTCAGCCGCAGGTCGACCTTTTTGCCAGTCCTGTCAATGCCCAACTTCCCCTCTACTTCACCAGATACCTGGCTCCAGGAGTGGAGGGAGTCAATGTACTTAGGAGCCACTGGTCTCCAGGCCTACTATATGCCTTTCCACCTCTCCCCTTGCTTCCCAGGGTTATTCGCAAGATCCTGGACGAACAAGCAGAAGTCCTTCTGGTCACTCCGTACTGGCCCTATAGGTCTGGTTTGGGGATCTAATGAACCTCTCCATCACCCCTCCATGGCGAATTCTGCCGGACAGGATCTCCCTATACCAAGGGGCAGTTTTCCATCTGGATCCCCAGTGGCTACACCTAGCCGTGTGGCACTTGAATGGGAGATCCTGATCAAGAATAATTACTCCCCCAAGGTTGCAGACACCATCATTGCCTCTCGATGACCATCTACCACTCGCATATATGAGGCCACCTGGTCATCCTTCTGCACCTGTTGTTCTCGCATTCAGCTGACACCGATTTCCGCTACCATATAGCAAGTCCTAGACTTACTCCAAGCCAGTCTGGATAAGGGTTTAGCCATCAATACGCTTTGTAGGCAATTGGCAGCTCTGGCAACAGTTCTGTCTTCTGCAGGAACTTCCTTGCTTTTGCACCACTCCCAGGTGCGTAGCTTCTTCAGGAGTGCCTCCAACCTCAGACCAATTGTAGTGCACCGTTTTCCCTCCTGGGACTTATCCCTGCTCCTTTGAGCACTCACTCTTCCACCATTTGAACTGCTTAAAAAGGCCAGCCTCAAGCTGCTCACATTTAAGTTTCCTTCCTTGTCACCATCACATCAGCAAGGCGCATTTCAGAATTTGGAGCCCTATCAGTCAGACAGGATCTTTGCATCTTTCATCCAGATCGGGTTATTCTCCGATTGGACCCAACCTTTCTGCCAAAAATAAACTCCTACTTCCACAGAGCCCAGGAGCTGATTCTACCGGATTTCTGCCCTCATTTGGTCCATTTGCTAGAAAAACAATGGCACACTCTAGATGTCCGCCATGCACTCCACAGGTACGTTCGTCGTACGGCCGCCTTCAGAAGAACAGAGGCTTTCTCTGTCTCTTACCAGCCCAGATCACTTGGCACCAAAGCTTCTCCATACACCATCGGTCGCTGGTTGAAAGCCTGCATCTCTCTGGCATATGATATGCAAAAATGAACTCGACCAAGTCGCATCATGGTACATTCGACTCAGAGTGCAGCAGCATCAGTGGCGTGGGCATCTCAGACTTCCATACTTGAAATTTGCAGGGCAGCCACATGGACGTCTCCCTCTCCATTTGTAAAAAACTATAAGATCAACAAATTTGCATCGGCTGAGGCAGCCTTCAGCAGACGCATCTTACATGTGCTTCCCAGTGAGGTTCCTCTGACCGAGCCTGCATCCTGCCCTAGGGATATATAGCTTGGGTATATCCCACTGCTTGAACTCTTGCAGCAGCGCACCGGAAAAGGAACGTTGGACTTACCTGAACGTTCTTTTTCGGTGCGCTGAAAAAGAGTTCAACCCCGCCCTATGTCAGGGGGTCAGGGACCTGGAGTTGTTTGTGTTTTCTTTCAGACATCGGTATCTCCAGGTCCAGGTTGTCGTTAATCAAGTGAAGCTCAACAGGAAGGAGGAGGAGCATTTAAACTCAAAGAACTCAATCACTAGCCAATAGATGAGGGTTATTACCTACTGCTTGAACTCTTTTGCAGCGCCCCGAAAAAGAACGTTCAGGTAAGTTCAACGTTCCTTCTGGTTGCCCAGTTTCAAAGCAGTCATTTTTAATGGCTGCCACCTCCGCCACTGGTTCAAAGAGCTGCCTCTGACCTTTTGAAGAACTTGTCTGTTCCTCTTGGTCATCTGAGACACCTCTCCCTCTTCACCATCCCTACAGGATGGTTCCGGTCTGAAGAATCCCCCCCTTGGATTTTCACAAGGCTCGTCGGAGCCTGCTATTTTCCTGTCAGTCTCACCAAAACACTTCTGGTTTTTGGTTTAGGATTATTACTGGTTGTACTTTTTCAGTGATGGTTCTAATGTTAGGTGTCCATTTCAAGTCCTGGGAAATTATAAAACCCAAAAGCCTGAAGGACTCTACTGCTGCTACAGTGCTGTGAAATACAGTGGTAGGCCTTCTCCTAACATTGATTCTCATCTCTATAGTTTAAGCATGTTCAGCTCCATATTGTTCTGACTGCAATAAAGTCATGGAGACAAGGTGGCAAAGAAGGAAGTTGGACACATGGGGGAAAAGAGTTGAATTTTTATTAGTCAGCCACTTCCAGTACGAAGACCCATGTCATGCAGGGCTTTAAAGATAATTATCAACACTTTTGATTGCACCTGGAAGCAGACCAGCAATCTACGCATTTTGCAAAGCAGTTGTGTAGAATGGACCACTCAAGGGCCCTAAGAATTGCCTATGCCACCACACTTTGCACCAGCTGTGCCTTCTGAACACTTTTCAAATTATGGAAGAACTTGTCAAATGTTTTTCTGTAATTAAAGTATCCTGTCACAGAATATTAATTTATGAGACCAGTGTTTTTATATATATGTAAATAATGACAACTGCATTATGGGAATATGGTATACCAAAATGTGGTCAGAAAACAGTAAAACAGTTTTAAACACTCTAACAATGTTAATATCTGCATCTCTTTAACTTATAGGAATTTAATGACCTACATATAGAAGCTCTTGGAGTTGTGGCAAATTGTCTTGAGGATGTGGATACTATGCAACTGATCCAGGAGACAGGGGGTCTCAGAAAGCTACTGGCCTTTACTGAAGTTTCCACTCTAACTGAGTTTCAGAAGAATGCCGCAAAAGCTATTGCTAAAGCAGCTGCAGATCGTACGTCATTACAGAAATTCCTGTGTCTTAAGAAAAGCCTTTAGAATATATGAATGCCCAGTTAATAGTTCTTTATATGATTAGATACCATTATTAAAACTTAATATTAAAACTTACTCGATGTCTTGGCTGAACTGGCAGTTGAGTTCCCTAGGCTTGTGGTCTTCAACCTGCCTTCTATCAGTGAGACATCTGAGCTAGCTCAGGAGTTCATGGTTTCCATGATGGCCATGGACCTGACTCAGGTTATTCAGGACCCAACCCATAGTGGAGGACACACGCTCGACCTGATTTTTATCTCTGGGCAGTGGATAAATGATCGGGGTAGGGGTGAGTTAACCATTCAACCCGTCATGGTCCGATCATTTCCTCCTTAGGCTAGACTTTCAGTCCGTCACCCCTTGCCGCTGGGAGGCGGAACCGGTGAGATGGTTCCACCTCAGGCGCCTGATGGATCCTGAGAAGTTACAGAGGCAGCTTTGGACGTTTCCTGCTTCCCTGACCCACAACTCGGCCGAAGCTCTAGTGGCGGCCTGGAAGAGGGCTGCTACTGGAGCATTGGACCAAGTTGTGCCTTTGTGGCCTCTGATCCAGCGCAGATCCCGGGTGGCTCCTTGGTTTACGGAGGAGCTCCGGGAGATGACGCGCCAGAAAAGATGCCTAGAGGATGGTTGGAGGTCCACCCAATCTGAAGCTGATAGAACACTGTTAAGAACTCACATTAAGTCTTATCTAGTGGCGATGGAAGCATCGAAAAGTGAATATTTCTCCACTCTCATTGCATCTGCAGATAACCGCCCAGCTGCCCTGTTTAGAGTGACCTGCTCTCTACTCAATCAGGGAGCAAGGGATGACCCCTTGCAGGGCAGGGCAGGGCTGAGGAATTTGTGCAGTATCTGCAGGATAAAATCACTCGGATCCGGATGGGTTTGGACTCCGACTGGGCAGAGTCCGGTGAGGTGGGGTGGACAGGTATTGGTGGGACCACCCGGGTTGAGTTTGACTCTGTGACCCTGGAAGATGTGGACAGGATTATGGGTAAGCTGAGTGCCACCACTTGTTTATTGGACCCATGCCCCTCCTGGCTAGTTTCGGCCACCCGGGAAGTGACAGGAGACTGGTTCCAGGTAGTTGTTAATGCTTTTCTAAGAGAGGGGGTCTTTCCCTCCACCTTGAAAGAGGTGATGGTGAGACCTCTTCTCAAGAAGCCTGCCCTGGACTCGTCCCTATTGAACAACTACCGTCCTGTCTCCAACCTTTGCTTTTTAGCGAAGGTTGTTGAGACTGTAGTGGCTCGCCAGCTCCTGCAATTCCTGGAGGAAACGGACTACCTGGACCCATACCAATCTGGTTTCAGGCCCGGTCACAGCAAGGAAGTGACATTGGTTGCACTGGTGGATGATCTCTGGTGGGCCTGGGACAGGGATTATTCCTCTGTCTTGATCCTACTTGACCTCTCAGCGGCTTTCGATACCATTGACCATGGTATCTTGCTGTGACGGCTTGGGGGTTTGGGAGTGGGGGGAACTGTTTTACAGTGGTTCTCCTCCTACCTCTCAGGCCATTCGCAGTTTGTACTGGCGGGGGGGGGACAGAGATCAATCCCTAGGCCCCTCACTTGTGGGTGCCACAGGAGTTGGTTCCCTCCCCCCTCCTGTTTAACATCTACATGAAGCCACTGGGTGAGATCATCCGTGGTTTTGGGGTAAGGTATCACCAATATGTGGATGATACCCAGCTTTACATCTCTATCCCGGACCAACCCAGTGATGCCCTTGATGTGATGTCCTGGTGTCTGCAGGTGGTGCGGGTTTGGATGGGAAAGAACAGGCTCAGGCTCAACCCCTCCTATAAAGCCCTACATGGCTTAGGCCCAGGATATCTGCGGAACCACCTGCTGCCATTGGCATCCTCCCAACGCCCGGTGCACTCCCACAGTTGGCCTCCTCAGGGTGCCGTCGGCCAGTCAATGCCGGCTGGCAGCCCGCAGGAGGAGACCCTTCTCTGTGGGTGCACCAACCCTTTGGAACAAACTTCCTGTGGAGCCCCGAACGGCCCCCGCGACTTGAAGACATGGTTATTTCAAAGAGCTGGCCTGGACTGACTATTAATTTTTATGTTGCTTTTATTGATGTTTTTAAATTTTGTATTGCTATTTGTTGTATGTTTGATTTAACTGTTTTTAAACTTCTTATTGCATGTTTTTAGAATGTGAGTCGCCCTGAGTCCCATGGGAGAAGGGCGGCATATAAATTCAAATAATAAATAAAAATAAATTAATAATATGATCCAAGTGTCCTAAAATAAGGAGCCTGTGATGTCATAACCTTCATCTTACTAGGCCTAAAATACATATATACATTTTGATAAGACTGCAAGCATATTCTGTCATCCCAGGTTAACACAATATAGTTTTGCTGCCTGAGATTACCATTCTGTAGATCAGGGAGAAATGACACAATACCAAAATGCTGGATAAGATATTCTGGTACCTGTTAAGGAAGATTCTTTAAATTTCTCCAGTTGAAGTCCAAGTTTATAAGGCATCAAACCTGTTGTCTTAGAGAACTATCTTGGTAATAGTAAGGTGGGTGCTCTCTTCTATTAAAGATTCAGTGTCTTTATTTCTTGGAAGCAAGTTAATTAAGTTGCTTTTATATTTGAATATTATGGAATAAACCACAAAGTCACCATGTCAAATGTTATATATGCTCTGCATTTAGATAGAATATATGTAAATGACAGATATACAGTATATAAGAAGCATAGAGAAATACTCCAAATAATACAAAGACATTCCCCTTTTTTCCCCTCCTCTTCCCTCCCTGCTTTTTTTTTTACAGCATATTGACATAATGGGCTTACTTCAGAATGAACAAATTTAGAAGATATGGCCCATCTTGAATATATCTTAAATCAACCCAATGAGCTTTCTTACAAATCTTCTATCTCCCTGTTCACAAACACACAGGCACACAGACAGTTCATATAAAATGCTGTAGCATTCACTTATTTTTTACAATGTTGTACATTCATATGTTTGTACTGTAATGAGGACATGTGGATAAAAAAAGTTCTCACAAATAAATCATTTGTTATTGAATGAAACAAGATACAGAATTTGTTTCTGAATTTTCTCATAAGAAATATTTTTCCTTCACAAGATTGATTCTTTATCATCATCATCATCTAATCTGAATAAATTAAGATACAGACATTTTCTTTTTAAGATAAGACTTGTTTCAAAATCTCTTCTAGATTAATGTCCCCAGGGAATTAACCTCTTCCTTTATCCTTTTATAATCATCCATTTTGTAATTCTTTGTTTATATGACCAGTTCACTGCTCCTGAATCCACCATGGAATTCTGAAGTAAGCGGGCTGGGTGGAAGTAGCTTGCACTCAGCATGACAATGCTGTTTAAATATGTCTCAGAGTGGCATCTATATTGTGATTTGTCAAGCTGCAGTTGAAGCACAGCAGTGCCATATAGCAAAATGTAATAATATAGAGAATAATGTACTTCTTATTGTCTGTAATAAGATTCTTAGTCTCTCAAGGGACTCTGATGACATAAGCTGTGACAGACTTAGACAGTTCTTATTTCAACCATCTCTTGATTATTAGTTATTTCTAGCACCTCTCACATTATTATTTTAATTTATGTATATTTGTTGTACATAATTTCTAATGCAGGAAACCTTGTCCTGTGAATTTTATTTCTTTTTCTCTGCTGCCTCCTCTGTTAGATAGCCAAGTTGTAGATTTATTTTTAGGAACTAATCACAGTCTAATTAAAGCTGATATTAATGGGACAATATATGTTTATTATTATTTTATTTTACTAGTTTATTTCTAGGAAATATCACTATCTACATAGATCTTCAACCTGATACATAGTTTAGTTTCAGTTTTTAACCACAAAAGTGGGGAATAAAGAAGATAATTACATAAAAGTATTTTTTGAAGAATATTCCCAGAATTGACTCTATAATAAATGAATTCATGAAAGTAGTCAATTTAACATATAACATATCACTCTGGCTGAGTTCTGAAAGAAAAGAAAAAGCCATACATTATCCTCCCCTTTTACAAATATACGTATTTGTGTATGTGTGTGTATACAAAAGATACATACAAAATATATACTATATTTTTCGGACTATAAGATGCTCCGGACTATCAGACTCACCTAGCTTTTGGGGACGAAAACAAGAAAAAAAATCTGCCTTTACCTCCCAGCAATTTGCCTCCTTGCAGAAAATTGCAAACATCCTGGTCTGATTTAGTTCGAGCAGCTGATTGGTGGTTGGATCTTCCTCCTGGAATACCTCCGATCAGCTGTTCCAACAGTCAGCATGTCTTTTTCTTTCCAGTGTTTGGCAAGTACAATCCTCGCAGCCATCACCATGTGAAGGAATAGCACCCCAAATTGTTTTTCAATTGGCTTTTCCATAAAAGAAAAGTTTCAGGTTTTATTAATATTTGTATCTTAAATATTTTTGCATTGTCGTTGTTATGTTTATCCAGTATGTTTTTAGATATTTGCAAGACCACCACATATGATAAAATGCTCCTGGATTTTTATTACATTTCCAGCACTTATTAGAAATCCCTTTATACATTTTCATTAGTTTATTCGGAAAGAAGTACCAATGATATATCATTTTATACAAGTTTTCTTTCAAACTATAATGTAAATTTTAGTTCCTTCATCCATACATTGTCTCATTTATATAATAAATTTATTTATATAATTTATATAATAAAATAGCATTTTATTATACCCATTTTTTTTGCCCATTTTACTATCTACTCTTTAACATATTCATCTTCTAGATTCATCTTGAGTAGCATTTTATATACTTTACAAATCAAATGGTTATCTCCAGAATATAAATTAACATCCAATTCAGATTTAGTTCCTGTGAAACAATTTTTATCAAGTTTAAATCTTTCAAAAATTCTATAATAATTAAACCAATCACAAGCAAATCCTTCATTTACTAGTTGTTCTCGTCTTTATCTTAAATCCTTCTTTTTCAAATACCAATAAGTCTCGATATGTTATCCATTTACATTCCAAAATCATCTCTGTTCTATGTAGAGCTTCATGAGGTGATACCCAAAGTGGCACCTTATCAGCTAATTATATTTTATACTTCCACCATACACGTGCAATCAATTGCCTAATTACATGAATCTGAAAGCCAGAATTAACTTTTACTTTGTCATTTGACAGAAAGGCATATCATCCAAATCTCAAATCCAAATTTTTGAGATTTAACAGCCTTGAATTTTTTAAAGTTATCCAATTTTTTAAACATATCAGACAACAAGCATCGTAATATAATCTAAGATCTGACAAATCCAGACCTCCTCTATCTTTATTTTCTTTTAGCAACTTATATTTAATTCTTGTTTAATTGTTTTATTTTGCAAAATAAATTTAGATATATCTTTCTGCCACTTTGAAAGTAGAATTGTCAATATCAGTATAGTTTGAAACAGAAATACCATCCTAGGTACTATATTCATCTTAATTACTGAAATTCTTCCCATTAATGAAATCTAATTTTTGCCATCTATTTAAATCCAAACTTCCATATTTTACTGTAATAAAGCTTAGAATTTTCCTCAATAATAGTCACCCCAACTAGTATACCTTTTTCACGACTTCAAAGCCAATTCTAAATTCAATTTTCTTCTGATCTTCCACCTTTATATTTTTAATCAGTACTGTTTTCTTTGATTTATTTATTCTTAAACATGTTCATTGTTCTTTAATGGGTCTTGCACAATCAATACCAAATTGTCAGCAATGCATGTAATTTGTAATTATGCATTTTTATTTGCAGTCCTTTTGCTCTATCTAATCTAATATCTCTATTTAACATTCCAAAAGTAGAATAAATAATAAACAAGATAAAGGACAACCCTGTCTTCTTTTCTTCTAGATTTCAACTAGTTTTGTAAAATCTCTATTCAGATCATAGAGAGCTGATGAAAACAAGCAGGCCCATTCATATTATATAGATACAGATACTTAGGGAGGGATTTTGATTTTCTTTACTATGTTAGCTCTATTTTAGGACTTATTCTACTTATCATGTATTTCCTCCCTCAAAATGGAAGGAATATACTGCCAGTTTTCAGGGGTTGTGGTAGAAAAAGGCTCCAGGAGTCACAGCAAAAGAAAAGTATTGAGGCCTCATTTAGACCTCGAATCTCAGGTGTTTTGTTGAACAAGCAAGATGATGATGCTGTTGTAAAGCCTACTGGATCAGTAGTGGGTTGCTCCTGGTTCGGTCCGGTTCTGTAGAATAGGTAGTGGTGACGCTGTGACATCACCGAACCGGTTCTAACAGTCCCGGACCGAAGCCCCCCCGCGTGCTCGTACTTACCTGCCCCTGCGCGCAGCACGCGGAGCACGCTTGGGTGCATGCGCAGGAAGCTTTTTTTGATTAAAAAAGCTTCTGCGCATGTGCAGGAGCGCCCGTTCAGTATATGCATGTGCAAAGCGCACGCGCACACCAAACACGCGCTTTGCGGGCTCCGACCACGCGCAAAGCGTGTGCACCTACAGAACCGGTAGCAAAGGTAAGTAGAACCCACCCCTGTACTGGATGCCTTCTATTTATGCAGTCAAGAGGACTTGATCTCACATTTTGAGAAATCTGACATAGTTGCACGAAATAAAGAATGGGTTTTTAGAAATGCTGTTCTGTTTTTAAACAGTTGGGTGTTTTTTCTTCTTTCTGTGGAGAAGAATAACTGGGGAGCTGATTTCTGAACCTCATGCTGCCTTCTTATTTAGGCATATACTATTACATCATTTAATGCAGTCTCCAACCATTTCAGTCAGCAATGTTATGGGGGATTTATAAAATGGCTACCATAGTGTGCATGGCCACTGAAATAAATACACTGATTTAGCAGAAGACAAACAGGATGAGATTGCTCCCCATTCTTCTAACTTTGTAGGATGGTGTTTACTTCTCAAAGTAAATGTTTCAGGTACTTTTATAATAAAGTATTTAGTTAAAAGAATCTAAAAATGAAGTAAGTTGAAACCTAAAGCTCAGTATTTATTTAATTAATTAATTAATTAATTAATTCAATTTTTATGTCGCCCTTCTCCCGAGAGACTCAGGGCAGCTTACAATCATAGGCAATAAAAACATGTATAAAAACAAGTCATAACAGGCATACTGGTTAAAAGGATAAAAACAATAAAACTATGAAATTTAACTAAATTTAAAAAGCCATAAAAAACAGTCAGCTATAGCCTGCTTGGTGGAACAACCACGTCTTTAAGTCGCGGCGGAAGGAGCGGAGGTCAGGGGCTGTTCGGAGCTCTACGGGTAAATCAGTAGTAGGCATCATGGGGGAACCAAGAAAGTCCAAATGATGGTTACAGCTCTATGATCAAAGTCACTATCTTGACTTTTATCGTAACTCCCCATTAACAACCACAGACAATACTTTGGAGAATTAGGGTTTAGTTTATCAGGCCAGAATATAATCGCTAATGTATAAAAACAATAGAAACCTCTGGGCAGTAATTCTTAATATGAGGATAAATTAATTACTCTGAGAATGAATTTGAATTACAATTCAGAGTGATTTTGGCTATATATGAACAAAACTATTTAAACAAGTATCCATTTTTATTTGTTATGCATTGAAGAGTAATTGTCATCCTATATTGTTATTATCTTACTATAGCAACTGTTAGTATTACTTTTACTAAGTGGTATCCAGCCAAGTTTTACTAATTTGATAAATAGTTCATTCTATATTCAACTGGATGTAATCTTTGGGAGAATTTCAGTCTTGTTCCATGGAAATAATATTATGCTATCATCTTAATGTCACTAACAAATCTTAGTTTTTCTGTGGTTTTAATTTTCTTTTAATCCTATTATCTTATTTTATTAAGGTTGGGAAAAGTTCAGCGTATTTCCTTTTGTTCAAATTTCAGAATCAAAGCAATGAATATTTCAAATATCCTTTTATCATGACTGTTCTGTACAAGAAAAACAAGAATATAATATGTGCTTTTGTTCCAGATACCAAGAAACATGCAGTTTAACTTGTTATATCAAAATCAAATGATTGAAGAATAGAAAATCCTCTAGAGACCACTTCTAGGGATTACACACAAGTTTGGCAAGCAGCAAGCTAGAGGCAAAGTCCATTGAGTCAAGCCAATCTGTAATCCCAATTAATGCCCTCTCTAGTGTGCTTGCTGTTGAATATGGCTGCTGTGGCAAACCTTATTTCTGCTTTCTTTTGTTCAGTAGTCTTACGTAAAACAAATACCCACAAAATTCCCTATTAAGCTGCATAGAAGTAAAATTATCTGAGCATGTGGATAGGCATCTAATGAAAAATATATTGATTTCTTATTATAATGTATGAAATAAATATTTTAAATTAAAGATAAGATTTCTTTTAAGAATGCAATTTTTTTCCATTCCAGAATTAATCTATTGGTTCATACTGCCAAACTATCAAGTTAAGTATGTCCCCACAAGCATCCATTAAAGACTGCCCGGGGGAGGGACAAAGAAATTTGAGATGTGCCATCAAAGGTTAAGTAATAAAGGAACAAATGAGAACAAAACCATTGAGATGTCCTGAGAATTCAATTGAACTATAAATTAAAACAATGCATCAATAATTTAAAAGACCCCAAAGTATACTTACCACCAATAATGGCCTGTTTTGTGTCTTTCTCACCAATATAACATTTCAGTCATGATGAAAAGATTTTAAGAGCTACTTGTCCTTACTATATCTTGAAAATGGAATAATGCCATCAGAATCAATTGGATAATTATTTTACATAAAAAATAAAAAGTATTCTTCCTATAGCTTAAATATATTAAATGCAATAAATAATTATTTCATTTAACAATCATGGTTTTTATTTTGATTTACCAATGAATTGGAATTAAAATTAATAATATATGATATTTACATTTTTATTTTAAAATGTTAAAGCTAAACTTCAATTTTCAGTCACTTCTCAGAAGAAAAGTAAATGCTTCAGGATATTAGTATATATCGAAAAATATGCATTTCTCCTAATAACTTGCATTCTAGAATATTTTTAAGGTTATGTTTCCCGTTCTTCACAAACTAAGTTAAAAGCAATAATGCCTTTCTAGGTATTAGCTAGAATACATAACATTAACAGTAGCATTGAACTATCCACAGTATATGATATGGGTGGGATAGGGAGCAGGCAATCTTTGCAATTTATTCAACACTTGAAAAAGAATTGTGGGTGGCAAACCCACTCATTCTGATCCTGAATGGTACAGAATTGAGTTTGCCTTCATTAAATACATCAAGAAGAATACACCAGTATAATAATGTCAAAGTGTACTATATTCACATAAATGCTTAGCATCAGGTGATGGAACTGGGAAAATTAACAACCTTTTTATTTCTTTCTGTTAGTCTGGATTGTTAGTCTTTCTGTTAGTCTGGAGAGTAAAGGGATCCGAGAAAGAGGAATAAAACACTTTTTTAACCACTCTTCCATTGTATCTAGCCTGTGCATTAATTTGATTAGCACTGCAACTGTCAAATACACAGTATCTCTACTGGAAGAATGACCTTTTAATTTCCATACACATGGCTCCTATTAGCACTAATTGAGTGGAAGCATTGTAACCTAGTGAGAATAGATCTGAGAGCTACAGTTGCATGTTTTGTTTAAAGTGGACATACTCTTTAATATTACAAACCCACCTACTTAAAGCTCCTGATTAGAAATATAGATTTCTTTCTAATAAAGATTACTTTATTTCTGCAGACTTCACCATGCTTGAATCTGTTTAAAGGCTGACACTTGAACAGTCTACATTAATATAGTAATGTTAATATTTGCTGGCAACAATATCTGCATAGAAATGGATATTTTGCTTGCTTTCTTCATCTTATTTAACTGAAGCTTGGTATCTGTGATGACATTGTTTTTCTTTATAAACAGCTGAAAACAGAAAAATCCTGAATGAACAAGAAGTTGAAAAATGTCTTATCACTCTCTTGGGAACGGATAACGAAGGAACCAAAATAGCTGCTTCTCAAGCCATCTCTGCTATGTGTGAGAATTTAGCTAGTAAACAAACCATTGGAGCTCTAGGTAAATAGTTATGGTGACAATGGAATTATGATCGAGAAGAATATATTTACCAATTTACAATGTTTCCATAGTTGATTTAAAAGTGCCTATATACATTTCTTCTCTCTTAGGAATTCCCCAGCTCGTTCAGTTGCTAAGCAGCGAAAATGAAGAGGTAAAGGAAGCTGCTGCTACAGCTCTGGTTAATCTAACAACCGCCCATCCTGCCAATGTAAGGTAAGCTCAACATGAATAGAGGATTGTTAGACCCTTTAATCAGGAAATATATTTTTCCATTTTTCTAGTTTATACAATTGGTAGGAAATTTGGCACAGTGCTTTGTTACTTCTATTTTGCTTCAAATGTCATCTCTGTGTCATTTAATTAAGCATGATTGCATGCTTGTTTTTTATTATTAGTGTATTAATAAAATATAACTATAATTAATTGGTATTACAATTTTAGTGTCTGCGGGTGTTTTTCTCATGAAAATTTGCAGACTTGTATATTTGGAAAGTTTGAAAAGCTAAGTACAAAAATAAAAAAGGGATTCCCTAGAAATGTTTACATTTTGCTAAAGATGGGTTATTTTGGAATCTCCCTATTCTACAATAGCCATGAATATGTATAGATATTGTTTTAATGCTAAGCAAAATTTAAATGTCAACAGTCTAATCCAATAGAGTTTAGATTCATCAAAGGGCATTAAAGAGCATGCGGTTAAGAATTATTTGCTAAATAGAAGTGGATCCATAATATTTGCCCAAGGAAAAAATGTTATTAATATTTTCTGCCATCAAGGAAATTTGGCTGTAGTGCAGATATTTATTAAATAGATTGAATTTTATTAGGAATCTGTCTGTTGTATATGCTGATTATATGAAATTTATCTTTGTAAAATGCACTTAAGAAATTAGGTTCAATCCTAGCTTAGTTTTTTTCAAAAATTTGAAGCTTCTCTAATTACACTGTGTGACCTATTTCACTATTCTATATGAAATGAAAATAAGGAAAATTTTAAGATTCTTTTGATTGATTAAATGTAATCAGAATTTTTGACTGGTAATTGGACAATGTTATAAGAAAACAAATAACTACTGTATAAATTGGACAATCAGGATTTATGTCTGGTATTTCTTTTAGATACATTGCTTTATCTTGCTGTAATTGGCATATATTTGTGGGCTCAAGTAGGAAACATAATGAAAACAGGTCAGCGTATGGATTCACAGATGCAGATATTTTTCTATTCAATTTACAATATATCCTTCCATATTAAATTTGGAGAAGCTGTTTTCAGGAAACCAACTGTAACTTAAATAAACACAGTCAAATGAGCAAGTAATCAAACTTTTAAAGGATATAAGGTAGTCAAATTTTCAAAAAGCTTCTTAGACTTTCGCAAATGATAAATAAAACAGAAAAGGTTACTGGCTCATTCAGGCTTAATGTATTCAGTACATTTTATGTCACAACTTATTCAGTCAATTCTAATAGCCACTGACATTAATTTAACATAACAAGTTATGTTATGTTAACTCCTCCCACTTATGACTGTATGACTGTAACCTTGCTGCTGGTATCCTAAGATTTTTACTGACTGTTTCCTAATATCATTTGATTGCTCATTTGTTCTCTATGACTATCATTAAGTGTTGTACCCTAAGACTCATGCCGAATGTATCTTTTCTTATGTACACCGAGAGAGTATGCACCAAGACCAATTCCATGTGTGTCCAATCACACTTGGCCAATAAAGAATTCTATTCTATTCTATTCTATTGTTCTATTCCTGCAGTCACTTGAATAAAGTATTGAACGGACCTCGCTGTTCACATCTTCTTTCTACCTGTGCCAATCTAACACTGGCGACGAAGGTAACCTCAAACCACAGTGAAGAACCTCATGGTACAGATCGCCATCTTGAAGAATCGGACTCAACATCTGTAAGTCCTCAAAGCAACCAAGAGAATACAGAAGAAATGGCAACAAACCAAGCATCATCTCAAGGATCCATCGCAGTCTTCAACCCAGAGAAAGAGAAATGGGCCGCTTACACGGTCCGCTTCCGCCAGCACCTAGAAGGCAACGGGCAAGAAGGACTCTCGGACAATCGCAAAAAAGCTTTATTCTTATCGCTCTGCAGGCCAGAAGTCCTTGAGACAGCAATGGACATTGTCGCACCGGCAGACATCGAGGCAATGACTTGGACTGACCTCCAAAATACACTCCGCAAACACTACACGACAACTGACACCCCCATTGCTAACCAGTACGAATTCCAACAACGGTACCAGAAAGAGGGGGAGACGATTAAGAAGTTCGTGGCAGCACTGAGGAAGATCGCCACATGATGCGAGTTCGACAACTTGGAGAATATGATCAGGGACAGGATCGTATTCGGTATGAGAGACCTGTCCCTCCAAAAAAGACTCCTCAGCTGGCACAAGCTCATGCTTAAGGAGGTCATCGAAGAAGCCATGGTGGCTGAAACCTCAGACAGAGCCGCGGCCAGAATGAGACGACCCCAAGCAGTGCACAAGCTACAAAGAGAGCTACAAACACCGTCTGAAAATTCCCTAATGGGATTGGAGACAGACGAAGACCCTGCAGTTCACAGAGTCTTCAAGAACCAGAAATACGGTGGCCGAGACAAAACCCACAATGAAAACCGCTGCGCCAGCTGCATGGGGCTCCATGCACGTGCCAGATGCTGTTTCAGGGACACCATTTGCCAACAGTGCCAAAGGAGAGGCCATCTTGCAGAGGCCTGCAGAGCAGCAGACCCTACCCCAGCATCATCGTGCCAAAAAATGAAATACACCCCAAGACCAACTAGTCAGTCCGGCTCTGTCCCAGACAAGACGACGAACAAAGGGAACCACAGAGAAGTATCCACAGGACAACAGTGGGTCACTCAGATGCCCATAATGGCGACAAGTACCATGTGACCGTGCACATGGACAGATCGCCTTGTTCCATGGAGGTGGACTCTGGGTCATACTTCTCCATCATGGCCTGGCAACAACTGAAGCTACTGAGACCAGAGATGAAGAAATACCACCTGAGGTCGCAGTGCATCCGTCTCAATGATTACCAAGGATCTACCATACAGATCCTTGGTAAAACAGAACTGAACATCAGCTTCAAGGTCTTCAAAGGAAACCTCCTGATCACCATCGTGGCCAGCAACTGCTTGGTGTAGAGTGGTTCAAGCCCCTAGGCTTGGGTATTTCTGGCATCAATAGAATCCAGACAGATGAACTCGACAGGCTACTCGAAGAATTTAAGGACGTCTTCGATGGCAGCCTAGGTAAATACCTGGGGAAACCTATTTCCTTTAATTTAAACAAATTGGTAACACCAATTCAGCTTAAGCCTCACAGGGTTCCATTTGTTCTCAGACCCAAAGTCGACGAGCAACTCGACAAATTAATCGCCCAAGGCATCTTGGAACCCATCAATCATGCGACATGGGAGACTCCTA
>JANHFM010010343.1:0-19398 GCA_032468115.1 Grayia smithii | reverse complement strand
TCAGCACTTTCCACGAACTTAAAAAAAAAGAAAAAAAATCCATTTACGAGTTGAAAAAATCTTTAAAAATACTTGCGATTAGAAATTCCATTCTTGTTCCGTTTGCATTATATTTTAAGCATTCTGTCTTCTTTAGGCTGCAACGGTTGCTCTCCGGTGCCTATTCCTGCCGAAGGCAGGTAAGCACTGCCGCTCGGAGCCATTCCCCGGCTTCCAGGGGGCTCCCCAATCAATCCCCGAATCTGAACGATCCGGGGGTCCGGGGGACGCCGACCCTCGGCTGGGACGCTCGCTGTCTCCTCTTCTCCTGAGGAGTCAGCATCATGGCGGTGGGGGCGGCCGCTGGACGCCGCCCCCCCGACATTACAAACGGCGGTGCCGGCAGCCCTTAAAAAGGGCTGTCAACGGCACCAGAAGTCAAGCCGGAAGTCTTCAAATACAATTTTCATGTACAGATTATAATAAATGAATTTTCATTGATGGAAACTGACAGTGTCACTTTCTAATCAATTGAAAAATTATGTGAGAATCTTAATATATTCATTTAACATGCATAATTAGTTGACATGCTGCTTACATCAGTGGTACTCAAGCTGTGTATATTTTCTAATAATAATCAAAAGGCTAATTGGCTCTATCTGAAAATAGCACTTCAGTATAGAATGGAATGGTTCATTAGAGGTGGTGACTAGATTACTTTCAGAGACTACTTGACGTTGAACTTGTTAATGTCATTCCTGCATTTTGCTAAATAGTATTGATGTATTATAGAGTGCATTTAGCTTACATAATAATATTATCCATCCAGTCCATTAATAGGTTTCTATATTTTAGAGAGGGAGTTGGTAATTTGTGACCTCAAGTTCATGTGGCTCCCAAATCCCCTCTTATCATAAAAAACCAAGACAGTTTGCTCTCATTTTGGGGTGGAAAACATATAGAACCTACGATATATCCTCAATATATTCCAGTTTAAAAACCAGTTAAATCCTCCAAATCCCCCTCTGATCCCATCCACATATGTATTATAGCTACACTCACTAGCTAGCTCACCACTTCCAAATGTGTATGTATGTATGTATATATATAATTTCACATATTTATAAGCCCATCCAACTCAAGCAGTGTGACTCTGGGCCATGTGACTCATGTTTAGTGACAAAGGTTCCCATTGAAATAATTTGGCAAATGAAGGGAATCACACTGTAGGATTGGCTGGAGAATGCTTTGGTAAGAGGGAAGGTAGAAGGTAAAGGTGTTTATCTGACCTTTCTGTAAGCCATGTGTATGCCTGCCCGTTTTCTGTAGTTGGCTGCCCAATCATTGCACTTCTTGTTGACCAAATTGGCCTTGGGGGGTGGGATTAATGAAGCATTATGAGAGCCGTATAAAACTGATACTGTCAGATTTGCTTTCTTTCTCATGTTTCAACTAGTTTACTACTTAGGTTTTGCCTAAGACTGTTGCTTATATTTGCTTTAGTTCTTTAACTTTGCAGTTGTGCAAAGCATTTGGAAGAATGCCACAGGTGTAGGGCACCACAAATGAAACACCACTTCTGGAAATATTAAAGCAGCCACATTTGTTGGATGGCTCTTGGCTCTGTTTTTAAGAATGCCCTCAGCTAGGTGCATGTATGTGTGTGTGTGCCCATGTTACAAGCACTGCGGCTTTGTTTCACTAATGGTCTCAGGTTGATTGCCTTTTGTTCTCTGTGTCCTGAAGCTGGAAACAAGCAGGACTTTAAAAGCTGGAATTTTACTGGAAAAAGAGTTTCTTTTTTCCATTAAGGAAAATAGGATTGTTTTTTCCAACATGATAGGATATAATTTGCATGTCTGTAGGCTATTCCAGAACTCTCATCTAAGTCTGTAAGCTTCAGTCTACCCTTCCCTTTTTTGTCCAATGAAAAATTCTCAGAATTTCAAAAATTTAAATGCTAGCTTGAACATGTTAGGATATTGAGGTTCCCTCTCCCCATTTATAGTCAAAACAGGTCCTTTTTGTTGTTACATACATAAATAATATAAGAAATAACATTTGTGTTATTTAGGAAAATTGCTTTGACAACATAACATTTCAATGTATTTTTAATGTAGTGCTCTGGTTATAAATGGGAATTGTGATGGATAACATACTCTGCCTCCTATTAAATTGTGTTGTTTGAAATTTTACATTTTCTCTTTTTGAATATGTATGTATGTATATATATATAAATAAATGTATCCCAGTGTTATAGAATTGTTTGAGCAGTCAAAAGCATGATCGTGTAAATGAAGTAACATTGCCTTATAATGGCTGGTTTTAAAACAGTCGAATAAACGGATTTTACTGATTTTAAAAATATTTCTAATTTTAATGGGTTAATAAAATAAAGTTTTTAATGCCTTGTTCTTTCAAAACAATGTTTTTACCTTAACTAAAAAGAGATGATGTGTTTGCATTATATCTGTTTATGATATTGACTTGTGGTCAAGTAGGAATGTGTTAATTATTAATTATCATTCAAGTTTCAAAAAGTTTATTCACAAATTATGTAGTTTTATGGTGACAGTATAGAGGAGTCATTATTTGCATGAGCGTAAGTAGTCCTTTTAATTTCCTGTTTTCTGGCATGTTATTCATTTATTCATTCCTTCATTCTTACATTCATTTTGTATGCACTTAGGTCGAGCTTCAGTTTCAGTTAAACCGCTTACCCCTCTGTGAAATGCATTATGCCTTGGATAGGATCAAGGACAACGGTATCCTGTTTCCCGATGTCAGCATGACCCCCACAATACCGTGGAGTCCCAACAGGTACAAAAGCATTAATACTTTGATATAGGGAACTAGTATATTAACATTACAGAATTTACGTTCCTTGTATTTAGATGATTCATATAACCTTGTACATTAGAATGTCTTAGGTAAAGTGATGCAAACGAATGACTTAATTTTTCCTACGAATGTGAGGATTAAGCAATGGACTATTTTTATTCTTTCTATCAAAGGCCAGTTTTAATCAATCAAATCCTTTACAGAAGAAACTGCTTTAAAAATGAACTGTTCTTTCAAATGTGATGTACTTAATGCAGTCTAAAGCTCACTTGAAAGCATTTGTGTTGGTTTATATAACAAGCTATGGAGAAAAGCTGGACCTGTATGGAGCAGTCTAAAAGAATTGGGTATGAGAAGATTTTAATCTGATCATGTGATGTTGCATCTTTTGGTTAGGGGTATGGTGAGAATCAAGAATATTTCTAACATCTGATTTGTACTATTTATAGCATATTTAACTAGTTTGTTTTTTAATCTATTACACTAGCGGGTTATAGGCAGCAAATTAAACTGCTGCATTTTTGTGTCTTTTGTATATTGCTATATATATATCTGTATATTTCTTTTAGATCAATACATGCAAATGTTTCTGAGATATAAATCTACCGTAATATAAACAGTACATTTTACCAAAAGGTAGCAAAAAAGTATAAAAGAATCAAAAGGTATTTTGAGGAAACAATGCTGCCTACAAAACCTTTTGAATTTAAACTGATTTCATTGTTTGAAAGTAAGGTACGTTATAATCTAGGCAAGGAGTAGACAATCTTTTTATCCCAACAGCTCTTTTTTTATTTCTATTTCTTTCTGTGCAAGATAATTAGATCACTGAAGAAGACAAGATTATAATTTTGAGCCTGATATTTCTCTCTCTAGGTTTTTTAAAAAGGTTGTATAGGTTTTACCTTTATCTCCCAGTGGCCAAGCCAGCATTGGCAGATCTTGGAAAAAGTTAAGTGGGTTTTTAGACCATGGGAAGAAGACAGTAACAAACCACTTCCATATTGTTGTTGCAGTACTTGTAGTCCTCAGGAGCCAAATTCAGTTGAGGGAGTCTTCATCTTTTATCACAAAAGACAAAGAGACAGCAATTATTCTTGAATACAGGTAGTCCTTGCTTAATCTAATTGCAACGGGAATTTTCATTGCTAAATGAGGCAGTTGTTAGGTAAAACATCACAGGACCTCACTGCTTAGCAATAATAGTTCCATTAGTTAGGCCAGGATTATGTTCTTGTTAAATAAATACTTCATGGTTCTCCTACCCTGCCACATTTGCCTCTGTTTCAGTCCCCCCCCCCCTCTTTTGGCCTTTTGACCACCATGTATTCTGTGCCCACCCACTGCCACCCCCCTGAAAGTTGCTGGCCCTTTGCAGAGCTTTGGAAGAGGAATGCTCTGCTGAGAGTGAGCAGAAATCTGCGGGTTGTTTCTGTTGGTGCTGGAATTGCTTCCAATCCATACAGAAGGCCACAAGCCATTTCTCTAGGAACACTTCCAGTGTGAACTACAGAGCTTATGCCGCAAATAGTCTTGGAGAACCTGTCTGTGGGCTTCAACACATTGGAAGATGCTGGCCCTTTCCAAGGTTTTGCAGGAGGAAGGCTGGACTGAAAGTAAGAGGTGGACTGTACTGGTGCTGGGCTTGCCTCCATACCTCATTGAAGCCTGAAGACTGGGTCTCCATGAGTGCTTCTGACACAAGCTGCAGAGAAGTGGAAGCCCTCATCCCTCCGCTGCCTTCAGTTCTGCCACTATCCTGGACAGCACCTGCCACACATTCTCCACCTTCATCTGGAAAGGCCCCGCTGCCTCTCCTGCCTTGCCCAGTGACAAAGAGCACTACACCTTGCTGCCACACTGCCTTCTCCCTGGCTGGACCCATCAAGCTTTGGCAGATGAGGCTCTGCTGCCCTGCTATGAGCACTTAGATTCTGGGCCAGCAGGATGAACAAGTTAGTCAGATGGTAGTGATGGGTTGGAGGGGAGTAGGGCTCTGCGGTAGAGTCCAGAGCAGCAAAAAGGACAGAAATAGGGTGTAAAATAGGCATGTGGGAGGTGAGCTCCCCTGCAGTCCTCTGTATGCCTATTTCTAAATCTGCTACTGCCCATGCTAAAGCTGCAGTTTAAAACAATCATTAATCTTTTAATCTATAAGTGCAAATCTCAAGTATTTACTGCCCCAATTTCATTCTTTCCAACTCTATAGTGTTCGTGCTTCTCAGTGTCAGATAGGATTTTATATTCCTTCCCAAATTATTTAAGAACATCCACCCAGTTGATCACATTTGTAATTATATGGTTCATTTCTGTTTTGTTAACCTCATATTAATTAACCAAAAATAATATTCTGTGATGTTAAATAAATTGAACAATAATGTACAAGTATTATTGTGATGTAATGACAGTTGAAAGTATTAGATCTTTTAAAACTTAGCTTTGATTATAAATGTGAAGGAGGTTCAAAAGTCCTGTTTCAAACCAAGTTGGGGTTTTTAGGCCTTTGGACAGAATGAAACAGGGCTATTTTGTTCCAAGCAGAAGGGAGGAGCAGGCAAAAGGCCAAGGATGTCATCTGCTGAGATGGTAAGGCAGTGAAAAGAAGGAGCGTCAGATCCATGGCAAGTGAAGTGGTGGGAGATGCTGGGATGGGTGGCTGAAAGGATGGAAGGAGAAAAGATGCTGGGAAATCAGAGGTAGGCAGGATGGCCCACTGGCTAGTGAAACATGCTGCACTGGGACATCAGTGACAATAACTGAGAGGAGTGGAAAGTTGCAAGGAAGATTGAGAGCAGATGGACCAATGGGATATCAGACATTGGTTAGAGTTGAAGGAAGGAAGAGGAGGTGATAAGATTCGGAACAGGCAGGCTAGTGGGATATGTCCCACTGGGAATTCTGAAAGAAAGAAGAGAAGGGACAAAGCGCAATAGCCTTGACCTACTCAGCCCATCCACATTTTGTTTCATGTGAAACAAAGTGTTCTGGGTTTTGGTTCTGTTCAATCTGAAATGGTTCAACAGAATCTCTAGAGCAGGGGTGGGGAACTATGGCCCTTTTATGACTTGTGGACTTCAACTCCCAGAATTCCTGAGTTAGCCATACTTGTAGTTAATCAGTCAGATGATATGACCAAATATTAAACAGTTTTTTTAAAAAATTAAAGGTGATATTTTTTATCCTATTAGTTTTGAGATTATAAAAATTAATAAAATAATTATTAATGCAAGCTTTGTTTCCAATGTGTCTTTGATTATATCCTGCTTTCTATTGTGCAGGCAGTGGGATGAGCAGTTGGATCCTAGGCTCAATGCAAAGCAGAAGGAGGCTGTTCTGGCCATCACAACTCCGCTGTCAATTCAACTGCCTCCAGTCCTTATTATCGGTCCTTACGGGACGGGCAAAACCTTCACTTTGGCTCAGGCAGTCAAACAAATTCTCCAACAGCAGGACACTAGGTGAGATGGGATGACCTGCAGATTTTTAATTAGGAGGCAAATGCCTCTCTTTATTTAAAGGTTAGCAGAGTAGAGTTTTCATCCGGCTTTACCCCCACCATCCCTCATTGTCTTATATAGATATTTAGGAGAGTATTTGTGAATCTAATCTCTCCCTTTGAATTAAAAGTGATGCCGTGTGAATAAAAGCACAGCATTCCATTTAGAAATCAGTGATTTGTATAGCATTGTGTTAGTGATCTTTGTTTATACAACCGTATTACTTTTTTTTATTTATTTACTCACATTTATACGCCACTAATTCCTGTGATTCTAGGTGGCTTAAAATATATAAAACTAAAACATGGATAAAAATAGGATAAAAACAATTAATCATAAATAAAACTTAAATACTCTAAAGGACATGAAAGTAGGGGCATATAGGATCTTGGGGCCGTACTGTTCCAGGCAAAGGCGGCAGCACCTGAGAATGTCTTCAGGCTAGGCCATGATGGAGGCAGGCAGGCAGGCAGGCAGACAGATTCTGTCTGGAGAAGATGGCCCTGAAGTAATGGAAAGCAACTGTAAAGGTTTTATTGAAAGGATGTACGTTCCCAGAGAAGTTAGGAACATCATTAAATCATAAAATTTGCAGATTATTTGCAGAAAGAAGTGTGCAGAAAAGATGATCACTATTTTTTTGTAATTTTACTGCTTTGAATGATTTTCTGTTTCTTCATTGCTTTTTGATTTGCACCATTTATTCCAGCAGGATTCTCATTTGCACCCATTCTAATAGTGCTGCTGATCTCTACATAAAGGATTATTTACATCCATATGTAGAAGCAGGCAATCCCCAGGCGAGACCTCTCAGGTATTTTTTAAGGTTTATTACGTATCTATACAATATCTTAAGAAAAGGTGTCTGTTTCAAACAGTTTTGAAAAAAAAACCATAGAGCTTTCACGTTTATTGGCATTTTAAAACGATGCTTTTGCATAACCTAGAGACTCTAACATGCATAATGAAAGAATGTCATTTGTGAGCTCATTTCATGCATTAAAGATAAAGACATCCTTTTTTAAGTTGTTCTTATGTGTTTATTTGTGCTTTCCTAACTGAACAAATTTTGATGTCGTCCTCTAAAAAGCTGCTAAAATATTTTAACAAAATATTGATTGAATTTTGTTGGGGGTAAATAATGCTGCTTTAATTCAGAGCCAATTTAGAATGAACAATTGTTTAAAAAGCTACATACCTGGGAAATCATAAAAAAATTAGTTCAGTATCAACCTCTTTGTGTATTTAACTGAACTTACTTCATGTATTCTATCTAGTGTTAGCAAAAAAAATTAATTGAGAATTAAAATATACATGGTTTTTGTGAGAAATGTGTGTATATTTACATCTGGAATATGTAGTTTTTTTCTTAAAATGGATATGTGTATAATTTAAGAGTTCATTTAAGTCCTAAACCTGCTATGAAAATTTCATCACTGCATTCTGTTGTCCTGATGTCAGGATGGTAGTTGAGCATGGATGGAATATTTCGGCAAACAAATGTTTTACATTTAAAATGATACTAGTGGGCATGTGAAGTGGCAGCTTTGCTCTAGTGTCACCTGTAACAAAGATTACACCATTCATAGCAACCTGCAATCTATAAAATAACTCAATTTTGAACTGTCACAAATTCAAAACATTCCATTTCAAATGTGAGATATTTTGAATTTAAAACGTTTTGCATATCACCATGAGCAGTCCTGATTTCTCCTAGAATATTTCCTTTCTTACTCTGAAATAGCTTAGAATTTCTATCTTCTACCCATAAAAATAGAAAAGGATCGCATGAATCAAATATATTTTTCTGCAAGGAAAAATCCTACAAGAGTGTTTGTTTTCAGAAGATTGGATAAATGGAAGCAAGTGACTTTTAAGAGACTTAATGTTCAGAACACGGAATGTTTGAGTACAAAAGAACATATCTCATTATTTTCACTTTCATTTGCAAACAAGATATTGGGTTGTATGAATAGGTATCAGTAGGGAAATTCATTCTGTTCATTGCTGATCATATTTGGATACAATTGTATTTGGGAATAGGATTTATTACTTGTCAGTGTAATACAAGGGTTAAACTATTTGGCTGGAATGGAGTAGATCCAAGTACATCCCCCTTCACCAAACCTCTGGGTGATTCTGGATCAGGTACCATGTTTCCCTGAAAATAAGACCCAACCAGAAAATAAGCCCTAGTATGATTTTTCAGGATGTTCGTAATATAAGCCCTACCCCAAAAATAAGCCCGTTAGGATTGTCAGACACATTTAGTGCTGTATTTCTCCGAAAATAAGACCTAACACAAAAATAAGCCCTAATGAGTCTTTTCGAGCAAAAATTAATATAAGACCCGGTCTTATTTTCGAGGAAACACAGGTATTCTCCTTCTTGCCCAGTCCTGCTAACTCTGCCATGGTCATTGTTGTGCGGATAAAATCAGGAAGATTTCTATAGAAGTTTGAATCAACATAAAGATGGAAAATAAATGCAAAGATGCAAAGACTGAAATGAAAAGGGATTAGGAAGAAGTCTTCCATGAAAATCACATTGAGTACATATTCTTACAATTTTTTAATTCATTGCAACATTGGCTTGGCTCACTGAAATAAGTTATTTGTTACCGTTTGATGAACATTTAGCCTTTGGTGGCAAGAACTCAGTATTACAGCTTTGCATGCAGTGGGTCGTAAATTCAGTCTCTGACAATTCTAGTTGAAAAGGAAATCACAAAGTGGACTGGAAAACTAAGTTTCTGCTAATACAGATAGACAGTTGATCTAGTTAAGGGGTATCCAACTTTGGCAACTTTAAGACCTGTGGACTTCAACTCCCAGAATTCCTTAGCCTGCTCCTAGCCATGTTGAAGAGTTGCCATTAAAAAAAAACATTTTTGATTTTGATATAAATTTTTATAGATTTTATTTCTGTAATGGATTCTATTCCTTGCAAAGGCAAGGAAGCAACACAAACTCCTTTGTGTAAGCCAAAATATCTGATTCATATTGATCTCTTAGAACAATGATGGCTAATCTTTTTGCTGTTGTGTGCCAAAAATGGGTTGAGTGCGGGGGTTTGCGCGTGCACGTGCCCACACCCATAATTCAATGCGCCCCGTCCCCAATGCATGACCTCTCTGCGCTCCCCCCGCTTTTGGCACATGATGGTACGGTGGGCCTGGTAGGCCCATTTTTCGCCCTCCCCAGGCTCCAGAGGCTTTCTAGGAGCCCAGGGAGGGCAAAAACGGCCTTTGCCACCACCCCAGAGGCCCTCCGGAGGCTGGAAACTGCCTGTTTCCTGACTTCTGGTAGGTCCAGAAGGCCCGAAAATCAGCTGGCTGCAACTTAGCTCAGATGGCCACTGATATGGCTCTGTGTGACACCTGTGGCATGCCTGCCATAGGTTCGCCATCACGGTCTTAGAACATGCTTACACTGAAGATATCTCAACTGTTGCAAATGGGGAAGACTAAATTCATCATGAAGTTGAGAAATCATTTATAGAGTTCATTTATAATTTAAGTGTGGAGGACTTACTGAGGAGTATATAACAATTTGATATAGTCCACTGAAACCAAAGCTGCCATTTAATCATTTCAGATACAATGTGGGTAATTGTTTAAAAGCCATGCAGTTAGGAATTCTTTGAGATTAAGTATTGAAAAATCTTCTACTTTAGTCCTTTGAAATCTAATTGATTTCAGAAACCTATTTAACACATTCAATAAGAAACTGTTAAGGCTTCCTGTCTAACAGAGGAATGGCCTCGGTTTGGAAAAGCAATAGCAAGCAAGGTAGTATTTCTATTTTTAGAGATACTACGATTGCTTAAATGTTAATTTTTACGCTTACCATGGTCAGAGATTCACTGACATTCAGAAATGTTCAAGATTTTTATTTCACTCTATATAATTCTACCTGATCATTTTGGTTCCAAATATGGAAACAAGATGTATGTTCCTCATTTGCTCCTTTTCCAGATAATTTGCCAAACAAAATTAGAATTAATAGTTTTACGAATGAATCACAATATAATTGTTTTCTTTTTTATCTGCAAGAGAACAAGGAAGCTAATGGATCTAATCCATCTCCTTAGTTTTCATTTTCATACTAGTGACTAGACTCTGCTTATTATGAAACATGCTTTAAGTAGAAACCCATATATACCGTACATATCACCCAAGGGACTTTATTCCATACTGTATAGGACACAGTTCATCTTCTGTTGCCTTCTCATGCCTGCTATCTTGTCATATAACAGAAGCATCTTTTCATAGAGGGCTCTAGTGCTTATGCTAGAAACTGGGAACTCATGATGAGGCATTTATAAAATAAATGTAATATTTTTCATTAGTGAAATTTTCTGTTTTCTTTAGCATTTTTGCAGCAAATATATCTTAAGTTTTGGAAGGTTGATTGCTCAGGATTTCAAAAAAATAACCCCCCTAATCCAGTCTATCTTGCTTTTTATTATTTTATCTTCCACAAGTAGCTAAACAACTTTAATCATGATTAAAGATGATTAAATAGGTTAAATCAAGTGTAGATGATTGAGACTTCAAGAATTCATATTGATCTGGGATTAGCATAATTCTTCCCCCTATTTTTCAAGAATTGCCTTGAATTACATACATACAGGATAATGCAAATAGTTTTTGATTTTTGGTGTGTTTTTCACATGTATCTAGTTGTATGTGTATAAGACATTTTACATTAATTAGATCAGAGCCCCAGTTTCTTTGAAGTATATTTATTTCGAAGTTTTGAAATGTTTGCAAATGCTTTCGAAATAGCTGTGAGAAATAGCAAGGCAATACAGTGAGAAGTGTTACATAACTGCTAGTTGCAAGACATTTGTTATGATAGACCTGAAGTATAAAATCACTTGGCTTAAATCACTGTTGTCTCATTGAAGGGTTCGATTTTCCTTCACCAGAGGCACAATTCAACTAAATTAAAGAAAATCAGTTTGAAAAGTTTTCTTATTTTCTTAAAATCTAAATTATAATGGCCCTGTGATTGGTCACTATTTTAAAATAAAGTTTTTCCTAAAACTCCAGTCTGGGGAAAATAAAAATGTTATGGAAAGTTTGTGAATAAAACAAGGATATTATATGGCTGGGCACTTTTACAGTGTTTGATATTACATTATTGATGCATGATTCTGAGATCAGAAAATTCCTTTTATCAAACATAAATAATAAGCATACGCACATGTTAGTGAACTTGTACAGTTTTGCCCCCCCCTTTTATGAAATTTGTTCTGGATCCCCATCCTGCATCAGTTTAGGAAAATCCCATTGCTATATTAACCATGTTTGGTCTGCTGAAGTACAGATAACAATAGGTATTAAATATCTATAAAATGGTGATAGTTTAATTTCTGAATAAGATTGCAACCATCCCCAGTCAAATTACAATGTGTTTAATAGGGATGTTTTGTAATATTTTTTTGGGAAATCAGGTCATACTGTGCATAGCTGTTAAATGCTTTGTGGACATATTGGTTGCTTACTTTCATATATGAATGTGCAACTCTGTGTTACTGGTGTTTCCTTGGAGTGGGCGATCTGAGTATTACAGATAGTCCTTGACTTACAATCATTCATTTAGTGACCATTCAAGGTTATAATGGCACTAAAAAGTGACATATGACTGTTTTCACACAACCTTTGCAGCATCCTCATAGTCATGTGATCAAAATGTGGATGCTTGGTAACTGGCTCATATTTATGACTGTTGCAGTGTCCCAAATTAATGTGGTCCCTTTTTGCAACCTTCTGACAATCAACGGGGAAGCCAGATGCATTTAACAACCTTGTTACTAACTTAACAACTGCAGTGATTCATTTAACAGCTGTGGGTCGTAAGTTGAAAACTACCTGTATAGGAGCAAAGACATCCAAATTTAAAGACAAGTAGCAATATATGTAACAAGCTAGCGTGTCTTAAGCTGCTGAAATAAAAGGAAGCAAATTTAAAGTGTGCTGACGGGTTTTTCTGTGTGTTTGTCTTTTTCTTTCCATTTTGTGTCTTGCATTTCGTGTATCTGTCATGCAACCCTGTTCCTTCCTTTTTGTTCTATATATCTGTGGACAATGAGACTTCTGCTCATTGTCCTGCAAGCTGTATGTCTCTCCTACATGGACCCTCTGCTTTGTTTTCTAATTATTGTCTCTCCTTTTTCTGAAGCACATTTTGCATGGCATGTACATATGTACTACTGATCCTTGAAACTGTAGTTATAGCCCGCAGCTTGATTTCACCACATTGATTTATTTGTTTAGTTTGGGTTGAGTGTTCTCTGCTGTGGATTTATTTATTGCTTTGGGGACTATTCTCACTCTGTATTCCTTACTCAGATGCAATTTTTTCTATGAGTAAAAAATACGGTGAGAATAATCCCCAAAGCAATAAATAATCATTTTTCCCCTGAATGCTTCATTTATGTAAAATAGTTCTACATGTGTATGTGGTGTATTAGTGACTGTATACACCAGGAGTGTCAACACAAGGCCCACGGGGTGCTTAGATCTGACCCATGGAACTGGCCTGGAAACAGTGAGTTTTGCCTCTGCCAGCAAATATGGAGCTTGGGAGGGCCGCATGCTTTTTCACTGGCAGAGGGTTGCAGAAGGCCGTCCCAGCCAAAAATGGAGCTCGGGAGCCCGTTTTCACTGGCAGAGCGCTCAGGCCACCACAGGTGCCCCCAACACGAGTGACATCAAGCTGGCCACCCCCACCCTGCTCCCCCCCATCCCAACCCCCCGAGGTCAAACACAACCCTGATGTGGCCCTCAATGAAATTGAGTTTGACACCCCTGGTATACACTGTGGTTGGTCTTCATTTGTAAGCTTTCTGTTCTATATAAATTATAGCAACAATCTGAATTATGATGAATTGATCTGTAGTTATCTCATATGAAGTGTGATATTACTTGGCAGCAAGGAACTTTTAAACAACGCAATTGTTATGTACAGCCCATCAGCCTTCTCCATTTGAGTGCATTCATAGCTTGGAAGACACTTCTTAGTGCATATCTGTGTGGCGGCCCATAGGCTGAAAGGTTGCTCGTCCAGGTAGTCGATCAAAAGTTAACAAACCTTTGGTGGCTGGGTGCAGTTTCCAGTGTTGAAACAATAATACAAACAGGCATATTGGGACTTTCTGCTTTTTCATGGATCTGGGGAACAGAGATTTATTTTATTTTTTAAAGAAATTCTATTAAGTTACAGGTTTTGTTTATTCAAATTTAAATATAATTGTCAGAAAATTGTCAGAGTATTCTTCAGCAGTTGAAGTTGGAGGGGCTCCAGGGGCTATATACCAAAATAACTTTGGGCTGGCCTGAGAATATGAGCTGCCTAATCTTCTAGTATATGAACAAAATACCTTCTGGGGAATCTACACTTGATTACCCAAATATCTACTAAGTTCACATGCCGTTTTGTGATCTGTGGATACTTAGCTGTAAAATATGGGAGGTTAACATTAAGTAGCAGAAATGTTACTTTGTGATGCAACTGGTTTATGTTAATAATTGAATCCAGCATGAGTAAAAGAAGAAACAGCAGCATAATGTGAAATTTACTACATACATATAATCATATAAAATTCCTTGTTCTTAATTCTTCATTAGATGAGGAAATGTAAGTGGTTGTTAGGATTGGTTATGCAAATATAGGTAGACTTTGGTTAATGACCACTCAATGACCATTCCAAGTTATAGTGGTGCTGAAGAAGTGATACTTAAAGTCTCCTGTGCCTAGCAACAACCACTTCACAGTGCACATCTTGCCCCATATGACATTTTGTACACCTCACATGCCCCCCTTCTGGCAGGAACTGGCAGGAACAGCTCTTCCACTAGTCCTGCGCCACCCCAGACTCTTATACCCTCACCCTTGTCCTGCAGCAGCCACCCTGAGCCTTGATATCCTTGTGCTGTGTGCTACACCGGACCCTCACATGCTGTCCTTCACTCTCCAGCAGCCATCCTGAACCTTGCTGCACTTGTACTGTGTGTCCCTGGCCATCTGTACACTCCCCATCTCACAAGACACCAGTGACTTCCTTCTGGCTTCCCCACTGATTTTGATTATTGGAAGCCAGATGGAACTGGCAAGGAAGTTCTCGTTTAATGACCACAAACTTCACCTAACAATGGCAATAGGGATTGCTCTTGTTAAGTGATGCAGTCACATGCTATAGCATTTTACGACCACCTTGCTTAGTGATAGAAATTCCAGTCCCAATTACCACCATTAAACTGTAAAATAAGATTTGCTTAGCTTGGCTGCCATCCTCTTAAATCCAGGAGACTTATTTCTGACATAAAATAATAGAAATACTGGTTTTAATTCTATGTCTTGCACAGAAGTAAATTACAAGGGTAAAGAGTGGGACCTGGCTGTTTAGAGCAGGGTTGGGTTTTCCCGCTGATATAGTCAGTTTAAGTAAAAGACCAAAATATAAATATTTTGCAACTTTAAGGTAATTTGTAAAAAAAAAAAAAAAGCACATAGATGACTAAGGCAATTGCAGTGAGTAAGAAGAGCTGAACCACTAAGGAAAGGGTTTCATAAGAAATCACAATGATTAGTATCGATAAAAATAACAAAAAGCTTGAACTATTACTTGGTTCACAGGAATTCTTTTACCTGGAAATATAGGAGCTCGAGTAGAATTCAGAGCAGTTCCTTGAAGACTTAAACGTTCAGATCTGCTCACAGACAATGATAATAACACTGGAATTTTCCAGATAAAATTGAATGTAGTTTGTTTGTTTGTTTATTTATTTTATTGCATTTATATGCAAGTTTATAAGTGTTGGTCTTTTCAAAAATGATGATGATGATGATTAATGTAAATAATCATCAACTGTGTTTATCAGTTATTAGGTCTGTACAGTGCTTTAGATTCTATCTCTAAAAATTGCTTGAGAGTGCTTTTTCTCAAAAAAGGCAGGGCTGCTTCAGATAGGTGCTGCGTTCCAGCTTCCACGTGCTCTGAAGCCGTCGTTGGAGATAGAATCTGAGCCTTAGCACAATCCTAGCCATTACCTCCTGCACTAATAACTTGAGTCCAGTAAAAATACTGGAAATAAATACTGGTGAAAATAAAGTTTATTGTTATGGAAGCCAATTAAGACTAAGTAATCATATGTTTGCATAAATGTAACCTGCTGGACTCCCTTTGACACATGACCTGTGATGCAGTCGTATCGGAGAGTGGGCTAACTAGTATAACACTGCAGAATAATGCATATAATGTTAAGGAATTCAGTGTATAGTACATTTCTTTATAGTTTACCTTTCTTAATAAATAGTGTTCAGAAATCAGGAGAAAAATTAAAGAGTTCACTGCTGCAATATTATGTCCAAAAATAAAATCTTTTCCTCTTTTCCAGGGTTTATTTCAGAAATCGCTGGGTAAAAACTGTCCACCCAGTTGTGCATCAGTACTGTTTGATTTCAAGCACACATTCCACCTTTCAGATGCCCCAGAAAGAAGACATTCTTAAACAACGAGTAGTAGTGGTTACTTTGAATACTTCACAATATCTGTGTCAGCTAGATCTTGAGCCTGGTGAGATAATGTTTTATAAGAAATGATTACTGCTCCTTTTTCAATGCGAAGTTCTCGTGATCTTTTTCTGCAAGAAGTGAAAGCTATAACAGCTTTATTTTGTGTGACATTCTGTATGAATTCAAAGCAGTGAGAAAGCAGATATATATATATATTAACTCATTTTTTATCTACATAAAGTTATATATGTATTAATTCATATTCAGATATGTCTTTATCGTGGATCTTTTCTAAAGACAGCCAAAAAAAAGGATGCTGTTAGCAATTTGTAAATCAGCCAAATCCTATCTTCTTCCTCGGTAAATGAAATAATATTTTAGGATTTAAAGGGGCCTGACATTAAATTGGTATGGCATAGATTAATTTTTTAAGTTTGCAGCTGTGGGAGAGGGGGGTTAATTAACAATTAATTAATTGAGAAAGAGAAAAAAGTGTAGCTCCTACCTTTATTTTCAGTTAGTTTGCATGAACTTGACATTACTCATGTGTAGAAAAGTGAAGAAAGTAGAGCTTCTGTGAAAATAATAGAGCAAATCTGACAAAACTGAAGTATTTTCTTGATCAAATGGGAATGTATGAATTTTTAAATTCATAATATATGGCAAGAAATATATAAGATTGAATATATTCTATACATGAGTAATGCTATTTTTCATTAAAAAAATTCAGATGTAATTAGCTATTCAAAAGTACCTTGTTCATAATAATAGTTGAAGTACAATAAGCAACTGACATTTTAATTAAAATATCTTTTAAGCTATTTTTCATTTGTTATGAATATTAGAGGCAGTCTCTTCCAGACTGAGATTATCAATTTTTTGAATGAAAATTGTATACTTTTGTATACTTTAGTTGTATATTTTTTCTTTCTCTTCAAAAATCTTTGTTTCAAATTTTTAAATCTGAAAAGTGTTATTTTTGCCTAATTGGATTTAATTATTTATCTGTATATAAATTTATCTGACCCTTTTCAAACTTACAACTTTGCATTTTTGGACTAGACTATTTCTACCAAGTATTCTGTTGATGAAAAAATAACTCACACTCACACTCTTTTTCTCTCTCTCTCTCTCTCTTTCTCTCTCTCTCTCTCTCTCACACACACACACACACACACACACACACGCACACAAAACAAACAAACAAATAAATATCAGGAAAAGAAAACCTGTCTGGAGAGTTAACAATTAAGCATTGAAAATGCAACACGCTATATACCGTATTTCATTTTAAGCCAGATAAACCAGGATTGAGAGTTTAAGAGGCAACATTCCAGAAAAGTATTCCAGGACACCCAGCAAATACTTCAGCAGCCAAATAATCTGAAAGTCTAAAGTGAAATGTGGAATCTCTATAGATCACTGCAACTCTTTATCCTCTACTTCCAATATTAACGTGCACCAAGTTTTAAAGGAGCCTAGTTGGGATAGAGAACCATTAATTATGGGAAGATACTCTTAAATATATATGTCTTTTTCCAAAGATGATCCTTTAATTTCTAATGCTATACTCTCTGCTCTCCTGGGGCACTAAAAAGGACAGTCACTTCCTTCCCATAATAACAAGATCTCCAATTGAAAACATTAAAAAAGAAAGCGGATGATAAGAGTGTTCAGACAGAGATGACAGACATTATTCCCATATACAATATCAGTTTCTATCTCTTTAATATGTCAAGGTCAGGGAAAGCGGGAACCAGTTCTTTTATAAATAATATGTTTCGTGTATCTTGCTTTACTTCTTTGAGACTTGTGTGTGGGGAAGAAAAAGGAGTTGTGAGGGGATACCTTTTGCTCGTCTAAAGATTTTAAATTTTTAATGTCATTGCCCCACTTTTGATAAAATAACAAGAAAGAGACATATTGACTTGAAATAATTTATCAAAATTAACTTATCAGAGACTTTATGTTGATGAGAACCAAGACTGAATCTCGTTGACAGGACCGAACTTAAATGTTTTCATAAGATTGTCACAGTTTTCATTGCTTTCTATTTAATATTTTATCCGTGTCTGCTTTGTAGGGTTTTTTACACATATTCTGTTGGATGAAGCTGCACAGGCAATGGAGTGTGAGACTATTATGCCTTTAGCACTAGCAAATAAAAGTACAAGAATTGTCTTGGCTGGAGACCATATGCAGGTAATGATGTCTATTTCTGAACTTATCCCAATTTTTTTGAAAACATCTAATCTGTTTGCAGATTATAAAGTGTAGAAGAATGATTACTTCAATAATTATTTGGGTGTAGGATTTAAGAGAATGAAACATAAATCAAGAAGCGCTTACCATATTTCCCTGAAAATAAGGCCATGTCTGATTTTTGGGGTGGGTGTAAATATACACTCTCCCCTGAAAATAAGCCCTAGTGAAGGGTTGGGCGTGGGCAGCACAGAAGGCAGCCCTTCCCTTTCCCGGTCAGCTAATGGCAGATGGGCTCCTTAATGGCAACCCGCAGATCAGCTGAGCTGATCTAGAGCTGCCTCAGCATTCTTGGCGCTCACATGCTCACACACACACCTCCCACCCATCCATCCCCCTCACCTGAAAACTCCTGCCCTGCTTGCAAGAGAGCAGTTGCACCTCTTGCCAGTTGATGCCAACCCAGCGGACACCCGTCCCTCCGACTGGCAGAGCGCCACTCACCAACCAAGCAGTATGCCAGGATCACGATGTGAGCAAAGCCAGTGAGCACCAGGTCCTTGAGGTGTCCGTGCTGCTGCCATACCAGCACTGAAGCTGGCTTCCTCTGCCGATTCCATACTCTGGCTGGAAGCCGCTGGAAGCGGAGAAGAGGCCAGTCGGGCCAGCCTCCTGCTGCTGAATCTTTGAGAGCCGGGGCAGAGAGTCTTCCAGCAGCTGGGGCAGAGAGGTGGTGAAGGCTGTAAGGAGCTGCAGCCCTGCATGGGGAGTCCATGCCACCATCCCAGCATTGAGGCTGGCTTCCTCTGCGGCTTCCAAACCTAGGCTGGAAGCGGAGAAGAGGTCGGTCGGGCCAGCCACCTGCTGCCAAGTATTCCAGGAGTCGGGGCAGCTGCATGGACCTGTAACTGGACCATAGAGACATAGACCATAGAGACTCATTCCAGGTCCATGCGGCTTCAGAAACTTGTTGGATGAAAAGTGAAACATCTTAAAGGAAAAACGGTTGTCTTTTGAAAAAAAAACACATCTTTGGGTTTACATACATGGTGGTGAATATCTTATCATCCTGAGTCCAGTCAGTTCAGTAAGAAGCATAGCTGACACGCTAGATATAATTGTGGAAAAGGCAGGATTCTATCAACTGAATTATTTATTTATTTATTTAAATTTATATGCCGCCCCTCTCCCAAAAGACTCGGAGCGGCTCACACAGGTTAAAAACAGAAAGGAAATATACAGAATATAAAAAATTAAAATTCAAAATTGTAACGATTGACAAAAAGAATAGAAAAATTAAGGAAGAATAAGAAAAAGAAAATAAAAAGAAATAAAGAACCCAAGTCCCATCAGTC
>JANHFM010010342.1:7696-20022 GCA_032468115.1 Grayia smithii | reverse complement strand
AAAATGCAAGTAGAAAAATAGGGACCACCTTTGGTGGGAAGGTAACAGCATTCCATGCACCTTTGGCATTTAGTCATACCGGCCACATGACCACAGAGACACTGGCTTTTCAGCTTTGAAACAGAGATGAGCACTGTCCCCTAGAGTCGGGAATGACTAGCACATATGTGCGAGGGGAACCTTTATCTTTACTATCATTCACTGATTAAGCATCCCTGTATATATTTCAGTCTCTCCAAAACTGACTCTTCTGGAAATTTCAGTACAGAAAACAACAGGAAATCCAATTTCTGACACTTGTCTTTTTGTTCTATCAGTAGAAAAGGCACAACATTTTCCACTGTACCAAAGCACATTGGGCAATTATTCTGGTGTCCATCTGCTTTTGTTCCATAGGAATCAGTCTCCCCGAACTGGAAGGGAGGCAGGGAATAACATTACCAGCTATTTTTGCAGGTAACAAAGTTGAGAATTCACAGAAACTTTTCTTCCAGTGCCTGCAGCGAAGTTCCTGTTTTCTTTTTAAAAAAAATAATAATAATCTTGCCTGCCATCACACAAAAGTAATAGGGATGCTTTCAAACGATTTTGTTGAGTAACAGTTTCTTTCCAAAACAAACTTTCATTCTGGAAAATGACCTAGAACAAAGGATTTCTCACATCTCTAAGAAGGACATGGTCAAACAGTGATTATATGGGGAAGACAAAGGAAGATATTTAAGGGCTTTTGGTTCCTGACCCTCTTGGTTTAGCTCTTTCAAGAACATGCAGCATCTCACCTCATGTGAAGCAGAAGAAAGAAAGCAGACATACTTAGAAGAACTTCCCTTGGGGGAAAAGAAAACTCTTGTGAATTTTTGGCAGTGACTTTCATAACAATTGAAAGCATATGAGTGAGGATTATTATTATTATTAATAATAATTATTATTTATTGCATTTATATGCCACCCTTCTCCCGAAGGACTCAGGGCAGCTCACACAATCAAATATACAAAAATAAATACATAAAAGTGAGAATATTATCACAAATGCAATTTAAATAGTAAATTTAAAACCCCAAACAATATAAAATTTAAAAATTTAAAATAATTAAAAATTATGAAACTGAATGCTAAATAGAAACATATTTTACATCCAATAATGTTTCGATGTAAAAATAGTTGCTTATGCTTCTGTCCTTACAAATGATGTGGGGGCTATTTCTTAATGTATGTAGTATGAAGAAATGCCCCCACATCATTTGTAAGGACAGAACCAAAGGCATATCAGCATATAGGCATCTCATGTATAGTGTTTCAATGGACCACATTTTTCTAATTGCCTCCAACAGCATGAAGCATCCAGTCACTTGGTTTCTATATCTGAAGTTCACTTTTTTAATTCTAAAGGAAACAAATGTATATTAAACAAGAATAAGTACATTGAAATTACAACAAGATCAACTACTGTCTCAAGGCTGACATGTGCTTTAATAATAGTAGCTTTGCTCATTTGGTTTGAATACAAAGAAACTACGGGAGAAATGTATAACTCTGATAATCTTCTAAAAACATGATTATTAATTAATATTCTATGGCAATTAGCATTTGAAAAATGTGCTAAATGAATCCTACCAAGTTTGAAAAGCAGAGAAATTGAATGCCTTCTAAATCAGACAGGGCAAGCTGCTTACATTCGCAACATAGATTGCTAAAACAATTTCAAGAATCTGTAATCTGAATCAGTGGTGGGTTGCTCCCGGTTCGTTCCGGTTCTGTAGAATAGGTAGTGGTGACACTGTGACGTCACTGAACCGGTTCTAACAGTCCCAGACTGAAGCCCGCCTGCCTGCCCGTACTTACCTGTCCCTGCGGGCAGCGCGTGGAGTGCGCTTGCGTGCATGCGCAAGAAGCTTTTTTTGAGCTATTTTTGCTTTAAAAAGCTTCTGCACATGTGCAGGAGGGCCCGTTTGTCACGCACGTGCCGAACGCGCGCTCCGCGCGCTCCAACCACGTGTGAAGCGCGTGCACCTACAGAACCAGTAGCAAAGGTAAGTAGAACCCAACCCCTGATCTGAATGTGACATATGGATAAAGATTATATGGAAGTCAATTGTTAATTGAAAAATCTATAGGCTTAACTGTCTATTCTGAAATCTATTAAATTTAAGACCAGAAATATCTTGTAAGTAATTTATTTTATTTATTAAATAAATCAAATGATATAATTTATAATTCTGTTCTAGATAAAGTAAATTCTTATTAATACCATATGTTTTCTCTTTGATTAGTATCATTTCTTCCAATGTTCCTTTTTTTTCCTATTGTAGAATCAGAATTAATGTGATCTAGGATTTGGATGCAGAAATGTAATTTTTAAGGATTTTAGTCATGCTAACAGTCAGTCACATACTCATCATCTATTGATTTATTTTGAATATTTATTTAGAAAAATTATACGCCACCCATGAATGGCTTCTTAAAATGCCATAAAAATAAACATCATTAAGATTAAATATAAAAAATTAAAATCTAAAATAATGAACATTTAATATTAAAATATTAACATTTTAGAAACCCTCGATGAAGCAATAGGTTTTAAATCTTCTTCTAAAGTCTGTACTTACATCCATTCCAATCCATCTCTCACTGCTTTGTTAAATGTCCTTGTCTATTATATTTTAAAGCAGACTGTATTCAACCAAGTGTCCTTTTTTCTTATCATATATTTCAAGTCAATTGTGAACTCTTATTCTTGATTTAATTCATCATCAATAATTTAACTTGACTAATTTCAATCACTGGAGCAATATCCTCTTCTTACACTGTTGACACAAGTTATTGAAATGTATTTAAATATTGCTGTTTCTTCATATCTTCATAGAGTGATACATAGATAGCTCTGTTGTTTTGTCAGTGAGCCCATCTAGGAAAATAGTATTTGGGTAATTGCTTTGGTTTAATTTTTTACAGAAGAAAAACTTAATATGTTAAATAAAGTAAAATCATCCTTGCCTTATAACTGAAATTTCCAGATCCAAAAACAGTATATGTGCTTGTCCTAGTCACATGTTCCTGGATCAACTTAAACACTGAGGTCTTAAATAGGGAACAGATAAGTAGAATTAGGTACATACATTTTTTGTGCAAGTTATTTTAGGTACAAATGTTCAAGCATCAAAAGTACTCTATTTATTTGTTCTGTCTGTCTGTCTGTGTTTGTTTGACTTGTATGCTGCCCATCTCATCTAGAGGTGACTCTGGCTGGCTCTATTGTTTCTATAAACTCTATAGGTCTTACATGCTGAATGTTTATGCCATTAAATGCATGGATGGAATTATCATCCCCAGATCTACCTTACAGCTTGGCTGGCTTCTCCAACATATGCTCCTTCTGTCCATAATTATCAACTTCTGCCTATCTGCCACAGGGCTTCTTCTGGTATTTTTGACTGTATTTGAAATCCTCTTTTCCCCAAGGATCTAGGTTGTCTCTGACTGTTTCACCAAACTGTCAAGCTATCACCTCTCATTGCCTTTACAGTGATATAGGCAAATTTGCTATAAGGGCTAGTTTCACATATTTGGTATTATTTGGCTTATTAATGAAATCCTACGAAGAACTTTGTCTATAGACTGGAGCTCCACCTTTGCTCTGCTACTTTGAATGTCAAAGAACTTCTAGAGTATAACCTCAGTTTTACTGAATTGTGTGTAGTATTCACACAAAGAGGAAGACATCTTCTTCAGGCAGAACATTTACAGTATTTTTTTTTTTAAATGTTAAGAAATATATTTCAAACGATCTCCTTGGGTTGGTCAAAAATGGTTATTTACTTCTAGTCAATTTTTATTTGCTGTACAAAATGTTGAGCATTCATAATCAAAAAATTGCTTATCGATTGTTGGCAATGCTGCATTGACCAGGAAGGCTGTCAGACCTGCCCCATTCAGGTCCCTAGGAAAGAAATACCCTTGACTCCATTTGTTTGAAGTGATAGGAACTTTTACTAAGGCTTAGTGGTTGCAGGCAAAACAAGACTAGATCTGAGTATTCTGGCACAAAGGTTATACTTTTCCCCTTTCCATGACACTACTCCCTTTGTCCAGGCCATCAGTGTCCAATACAGGCTGCTTAGATGTTTTTGGAACCACTTGGATGTTTGGTGCTACTCGATGCAATTTCTCATTCCATTATCAGGCCAGGTGTCCTTGGTGTCATCAAAAAGTCCTTGATGACTTTTTTATTCCAGTCTTGGCACCTCTGGTTTCTGTCAAAGCTATCTCCTCCTCCCACCATTTGTCTTACATTCCCATGCTCCATTCTACTACTCTACATTCATTTGCTCCCCTACTGTCTTTCATTTTTATGGCAGGATGCCAAGCGAAACAGAGATGCTGAAGACTGCAGAGCTGACAAAGGCTTTGGATGTGCCTCTTCAAGGTTGCAAGACAGTCCATTCTCACAGAAGATGACCCCTGAAAGCAAAATCACATTACAACAGGTGAGTGTGTGTGTGTCCATGTTTAAGGAAAGATAGTAAGACTAGTGTTAATTTCTCCCACTGAACTATGATTAAACTCAGAAGAGGGTCAGAAAATGGACCAGAGGTACCCTGCTATAGACTACAAGCAGTTTAAACATCTTCAATGCTTTCAAAAATTATACACTCACTAGAGTTTTCATGTGATCAGTCCCAAGGAGAACACTTAATCTAAAAATCATAGTTTGGACAAATTGTTCTGATTCTCAATGAAGTTTAGAAACAAATAGTTCTATTTTACATGCAAAATTCCAGAGATACAGTACAACTCAGTACATTATAGTTCGACTCATTGGAAATGTTGCTTGTGGGTAGATATAAAACTCAAGTTATTTATGTATTAATAACATTTATATGACTATAATATATCATTTCATAGTCTCCAGGTATTAACAAAGCAAAACCTCAAACAGGTACAATATTAGAAATACAATTTAGAGTAATTAAAAACAGTGACTTAGATGAAAATGATATTAAATCAGCAAGGACCTTCCCAAAAACCTTAGCTGAGTAAAACTTATAGCCAAAAAAATGAAGATGCCAGAATGGATTCACAACCAAGATGCTACTGCTAAGAAGACTTCATTTCACATGGCAAGGATGAATTCATTATTTAAATAATACATACAGGAAAATGTGATCTTTGCTCTACATAGAAAATTGTATAACTCCAATCTTTACCCAGGCTTGGCAAGGGACAATGAAATCCCTTACTTCATCTCACTGACCATTTTTTTATCTTTATTTATTTATTTCATTTTTGTTTCTGTGTGTGATAGTTATGAGCAGCCCTGAGAATCAGATATCATACAAATGTAATCTATTATTATACTTGGTTGTATAGTCGGCCGGAGGTTTACACTGGATTTGGCATTTTTATTTACCTACCGAGTCTTTCCCAAGGACCTGGGATGGGGAGACATTGTTGTTGATGATATTAAAAGTATCCTTGATGTAAGCTATTTCAAGTAAAGCTGCTTATTTGCAAATAACTAGTGGCTATTTCATCAATGTTGATGGTGTTCAAGTGGTGATCCAGATATTTTGGGATTGCACTCAAAGCATCTATCACTGATAAAGGAGAAACATCAGACCAACAACCAAGAGGTGAACAATACCCCAATCAAGGAAAAGCCAAACAAGCTAATAGTAAATAGCCCAACCAAAGAACCTCCAAGACCACCTCTACCATCATTGACACAGCAAGCCACTAGAATATAAATTGAAAGCAAACCCCATTCCTTAGTAGCATTGATGCTGTTAATTATTTTGGATAATGATATCTTGTTTTTGCAAGAAAACAAGGTCAGAAAGCACCAAGGACCCTGCACTTATTACTTCTGGTACTACCTTTATTTTATTTTACCATGGTCATTGTATTTCTATTTCCAGGGCTTTATATTTTCTCCAGTTCTTTCTCTTCTATTCTGCTGTCCCCAGGTACTGCTATATCCAATATCCAGACTATTTTGTCTTTCTTTTTCCTTCAGTAGTTGTGCAACTGTCCTGAGTCCTGTAGCCCATTTGTCACCAGCTGTACAGGAACTCTAACACCTAGTGAAGCCCTTGTTGACTCAGGCGATGACCAAGCCAGTATGTGTTTGTGTAAATTGCCATATATTTCATGGGACAGACACGCTCTGTAGCTACTCTTTATTTTATTTTATTTATTTGTCAAGTACATATTAGATAATATATATATATATAAGTAAAAGCATGAATTGAATACATAAAATGAATACAATTAACGGGAACATTAGGACAGGAACAGCAGGCAAGCTGGTGCTCTTATGCACACCCCTTACAGACCTCTTAGGAATGATGAGACCCATCCAGTGTTGAGCGCCTATCTAGGGCTCAACATAACTGGGGGGGGGGGAGTGGGCAGTGGAGTGACCAGAGTGGGCGAACTGCCATTTGAGACCAGCAGCGAGGATGCCAGGACTGTGGCGGGTCCTACGCGTTTTCGGGTGGCGATCCTACGCGTTTTGGACAATGGAAGGCAGACGACATTCTTGCTGAGGCTTCTGGCTCCAGGCACAGACGGGCACTGACAGATGACATCATTGACAGCCAGAGAGCTGCATTGGGCAGGAACTTCAAGATTCCAATGAACAGCTGAGGAGGGGGTGGTTTAGGCTGCTGGATGGCGACTAGCTGGGAGTGGTTGGATAAATAGCACTGAGAGGCAGAGGCTCTCAGTGCTCACTTTGAACCAACCATTCATCGTGTACTGCAATTCAGGCTGTGTAGCTGCTAATAAAGCTTTGAAAGCAATCGTTGGATGCTGGTCTTTAGTGCGACCACATGGTCCTGGAACAGACAGACCAAGATCCGGTGTGGTTGAACTTCTGGTATGGCTGTCATCTTCTTCAGAGCTCACAAGCCCCAATACCATGCCAAGGTAGTGCCTTACTGGGAGATTATTATTATGTGTGCTGTCTACACATAGTCAGTTCAGTTTTTACTATGCTGAGCTTTTCTATCTCCAGGCTTCTTAAATTCCTTGTTACCACTCTAATTCTGTCCTTGCAGCTTCAGCTTTTTTCCTTCCTGGAAATGTTGTCAGAAAATATTTATTGTCTTAGGTGTCAGTAAATTGAAGTAGGTTGGAATTGGATACTTTCGGTCAGAAGATCATGCTATTGCCTGTAAAAACATGAAAATCAAAGAAGGAATAGTTTTATTTTCTTAATCAGAAAGATATAGGAAAAAAAACAGTACTAGAATACAATGTAATCAATGACCAAATAATATTAATTAGATATTATGGACAATGTTTACATGCGTAAGCTTATAGTCCAATCACTGATGCAGAGGAAGAGCAGGTTGATGAGTTTTATGATCAAGTTCAATCTGAAATCAACAAAACTAAACCTAAGATATGTTGCTTGTTATTGGATATTGAAAAGCAAAAGTTAGAAATCCCAAAGAGAAAAATTTAATTGGACTATATGGTTTAGGAAATTAAAATTAAACAGGATAACTTTTCAGTTTCCATCAATCCAAAGCTTTCTTCATTGCTAACACAGTCTTCAAAGAACCAAAACTATGTTTATATACACATGGACATCTTCAGAGGGAGTATGCAAGATCAAGTTCATTATATTGTTGGTAGAAAGAGATGAAAGAGATGAATGATAACAACAAAGGCATGGCATGGAACTGAATATTGAACACTTCATCAATTGCTCATGCACAAATTCTAAATGGAGCTGAAGCTGCAGAAGAAAACCAACCAATTTCCAGAATACTGTATGATCACCATTTTCTGGGAAAGCATCAAGAATCCTTTGAAGTCCTGAACTTCATTGGCAGGGAATCAGAGGAATTCTGGAATGAACTTTAAAAATTATTAATGTGAAAATGATTAATATGCACTGATCAGGAAATCACAATTTCAAATGAGTATGGTGAGGCTGACTTACTCCTGGTTGGAAAAGGAGTAAGAAAAGTATGTATACTCTTTTTTATTCCAATTATTTCCTAAATGTATATTGAGGGAAGCTAGATTGGAAATTGAGTGGGGTTTTAAAACAGAAGGAATTAATTTCAACAACCAATGCTGATAGCAGAAAATGCAAAAGAGCTGCCAGGTCTCCTAATAAAAAGTCAAGGAGCAAAATGAAAATATGGGACTAAAATTAAATATCGAGAAGAGTAAACTAATGACAAGTGGCATGATAACTAACCTTGGAATTGGCAATGAAGATATTAAGGAACCAGTTGTGAAGAATATGCCACAGTCTAGCATTAGCTAGACTGGACATGAAGGCCTTGGAAAAGATATTCAGATGCAATGCTTTTTTCATATCTACAAAGATCAGAATCCTGCAGGCAACAGTTTTCCCTATGGTATGAGAAGTTTGAACTTTGAAGAAGTAGGATAGAAAAAATATTGATGCTTTTGAACTTTGATGCTGGAGAAAACTCATGAGAATACCATGGGGAGTCAAGAAAACAAAGTAATTTGTTGATCAAACAAATCAACTCAGATTCTCACTCAAGATACAGTTGACCAGGTTTAAATTATACCTTAAACACGTTATGAAAATTCAGCTCTCTTGGAAGGTTCTAATGCTGAGAAGAGAGCAGCAAGCATCAAGGTGGATGGACTCAATTACAATAATAATTCGGTGTTGTTAATAAGTGAAGGGCCATATTGAGAATAGAACATCCTGTAAAAATGTGGCCTCTAAGAGTTGATATTGATTTGATGACACATCATCATGACTGTAATCAAATTGTAATTAATTCAGTTACTGGAACCCTTCTATATCCATCTCAATAAATCTTGTTAAAGATAATTTCTGATAATTGTACTTTGGGGGAAAATCACTTTCAGTTTAGGTAGTTGCCATAGAGTTTGGCCATATTCTTATTTATCTATGTCTGTATTTATTAGTTATACTTGTATAACACTGAATCTGGAGCAGCTCACAGCAGATTATAAAAGTCATGAGGTAAAACAGATGCAGTGTTAAAACAATCCAACAAAAGAGAGTATAAACTGGCATTTATATCAGTTACTGTCCAAAAAAATGATGTTTACTTATGTATGAAAGAATCACTGAGAGCAATTTTTATCACTTCAGTCCCTGCAGCTATTGAAACAAGCTTCTTTTAAAACACTGACTTATCTTCTTATCAACAGCACATGTCGACAGCAAGAAAGCTGCAGAATTGTAGATGATTGCTTTGGATCCACATAAATGGCTTATTTTTCTTAAAACTATTGTATGGATTTCTAGGTGCATTGAAGCCACAAAGATTAAATGATCATTGAATTCTTTTTCTAAAAAAAAAAATCTGAAGTACAACTATCTCACAAGATTGGAAGAAATGATAATGATTTAGGGAAGAGACTAAAATAATATTACCGGACTACGAAAAGAATTATACCTTTATTTAAGTGATTTATGTTTACATCTGCCCATGTTGTGGCTGTAACCAAATGTGGCTAACAATAATAAAGCAAAACACAAAGTAATTAAAAACAACTGCAGGAACAATCATTGTACAGAGTGGCAAGGATCCAACTAAATCCCTTCCATCATGCAGACAGACAGACACATGAGTAACCCATAGAGCTCACCCAACCATTTTGCCTCAATGGAAGGTGAGAAATGTAGGGTTTTTAATCTCTTATAGAAGGCATGGAAATTGGCAGGATATGGATAAAAATAAAGTCAAGATGATGGCTGTGACAATCAAAGTTACACACATTTCTATGTGCATCACCATAACCCCACCCTGCAGACACTCCTGGTGTATAAGTGTTGTGACAAAGCAATATATCATCTGGAATTACCATGTGGCAAGATGGACAGTTAATACATTTTACAAATAAAAAAGAAAGAAAGAAAGAAAGAAAGAAAGAAAGAAAGAAAGAAAGAAAGAAAGAAAGAAAGAAAGAAATCTTTGCAAAATGTTGCACTGTGAAAACGTCTAGAGCTTCCCTTTCCCAGTCAGCTAGCTATCATTTTTTACAGTATTTAATTCAATGCATTCATGAATGGATGTGAATATATATGTACCAGGATAATGTTGCAGGATCCAATCTGGGTCAGTCTCTGGGACCAGAGGTTTTGTCTTCTGAGCTTTTGGACTCATGCTGGAGCCCATCTTCAGGAAACTTCTCTCTAGAGCATCAGAGAAGTTCCCTGAAGATGGGCTCCAGTATGAACCCAAAATCTTAGAAGACAAAACCTCTGGTGACTGACCCAGATTGGATCAATTTGTTCACTATTAAACATTCAGAAACATTATTGAGTTGTTTGGGTATTTTGCCCATGTAGATCCCTCCTGTAATATGTTTTCTTATTAGAATTTCTTGGTTAAACTATGCTTCTCACATTGATCAGTAACACCATTTTTTCCCATCAACATTGGAATTGAAAGCTTTGTCTCCTTCTGATGTTTCATCTCTTTTGGGAAATGGCAAACCCATATCACATGACTTACAAAAGCTACTTGAGGCATTTCTGGTGTGTCTTTTTATCATACCTTAAAATCCATGTCAATGTCACTTCAGAATGAGGAAATGCCAGTTTGTTGCATATCACATTCCCTCTGGAGATCAGTATTCAACCAGCTGGTTTCCTTTGGGTCTGAGTTCTCATTAGTGGAGTAAAGTTGACATGAATCTAATCAATCCAGAATGATCTTGCTATGGATTTTTTAGTTAGGCTGATGCTAATGAACTTTTGCAAGAGCTAATGAAATGTTGGGTGCTGTTGAGAAGCAAGCAAGATTGGAAGACAATCTTTCAATGATTTTTAAAAACTGGAACACATTTGAAGGAAGGTCTCTAGATCATTCTGGAAATATGTATATATTTATCTTTGCAGCTACAAGCATACAGATATAAACAATTTATCCTGCAAGGGTCCCCCTATGGAAATTCCTGCAGAATTTAATAGCAAACTGGACGTGATCTACACATACTCTGTGAAATTTGAAGTAAGTAAAACTTGTAGATGTACAACCACATCTATTTTAATGATTCAGGTTTCCCAATCTTGGTGGTTAACAGACTGATACCCAGTTTCCTCCAAAATAAAACATCCCCTGATAATAAGCCCAATTGGGCTTTTGAGTGCGTGGCAATAAGGCCAAGCTATTATTTCAGGGTTCAAAAAAAATATAAGACAGGGTCTTATTTTCAGGGAAACACGGTAGTATGTACTGAACCTCACAATAAGCTTCTTAATGTGTGTATGCGTGTGTGTATTTTAAAGCAATATGGTGCCAAGTATAAACAGTATTGCCAAAAGGCATACCTTACAAATATTGTTCATATTTTCTCAAATTCATTTTCCACAATTGGGCTATGTACTATGTATTGCACAGTTCTTCCAGTGCCCTTGCACATAAGAATTGAACATTTCTCCTCAATTATTTTTGCCAGTTCTTCTCTGTTGCCGTTATAAAACTTCTTGAAACTTTAAATCACATTTTGTTTTCAACCTACGCCCATCACACATCAATCCCAAGCCAAGGTTGAGGGTTTTTCTTTTCTTAAGAGGTCAAGAAAGTGGTTTGTTACCCATCTGTGTATAAATCATGTTTGTCCCTGACACACTGTGGGAAATCGGGGGTCACCGCAGCAGAGACGACCTGACATTTGAAGACTTGCACTCACAAGAACGAAGGTTGTTGTAAAATTTGGGTTGTTTTTTTTTGGGCAAGTGACATTTGTGATTCCGCTCCAATTTTTCCCCTGCGCAGGAGAACAACAATATAAAATGGGCATCCCGATGGGACTACATTTTGAAATCCATGCCTCACACCAACATTCAGTGGTTCAGGTAAGACAGCAGCCCCCAACCTTTGGGGCATCAGGAACTGGTTCCGTGGAGAGATTTTTTTGACGGACCGGAGGGGATGTCGTTGTGCCATCTGCATGCTGCGGATGGGGCTTTGTTTGTGTGGCATGCTACGACCTGGTGGCTGGTCCACAGACAAAATGTTGGGGACCCCTGAAGTAGCACTACCAATAGCACTTACACTTATATACCGCTTCACAGTGCTTTGCAGCCCTCTAAGTGATTTACAGAGTCAGCAAATGGCCCCAACAATCTGGATCCCCATTTTACCAACGAAGGATGGAAGGCTGAGTCAACTTTGGGCCAGTCAGGATCAAACTACTGGCACTGGGCAGAGTTAGTCTGCAGTACTGCATTCTAACCATGGTGCCACCAGGAAAGAGAATGAGAAAGGGAATAAGAGGGAGGGAGGAAAGGAAGGAAGGAAGGAAGGAAGGAAGGAAGGAAGGAAGGAAGGAAGGAAGGAAGGAAGGAA
>JANHFM010010341.1:283367-299190 GCA_032468115.1 Grayia smithii | reverse complement strand
GGAGTGGTGTCACACGGGAGTAACGGGAAGCCCCCGTAACTACCCGCGCGGCCGCATTCTGAACTAACTGTAGCCTCTGGGTACACCTCAAGGGCAGCCCCATGTAGAGGGAGTTGCAGTAGTCTAAACGGGAGATAAACAGTGCTTGAGTGACTGTGTGTATGGCATCCGGGTCCAGGAACGGGTGCAACTGTCACACCAGGCGAACCTGGGCGAAGGCCCCCCTGGTCACGACTGTCACTTGGTCTTCTAAAGACAGCCGTGAGTCCAGGAGGACTCCCAAGTTGCGGATCCAAGTTGCGGACCCTTATCTTATCCTACTTCACACAACAATCTCCATATTCAGTGATCCATAAATTGTGTAGGTGTATATATGTACCATATGTATATGTGTGCAGTGTTAGGATTCAGACGGTTTGGGCTGGTTAGGATGAACCAGTAGTTAAATTGATGACCCCTTCCAGGAGTCCTCATGCGCCCCTAGCAGGCTTCAGGGAGGCCTCCTAGGCCCAAAACAGGGCACGGGGGGGCACATTCCCCCCGAGGCCCATTTTGCTCCCAGGGGGGTGAAGGAGGCCGAGTGCTGCCTGGCATACACCCCTGGCCATGCCTACCATGGCAACATTCACCCAGCAGGTCATTAGGTGAGAGAACCGGTTGTTAAATTATTTGAATCCTACCACAGTGTGTGCGTATGTATATATATGTGTGTGTGTGTGTTTGTGTATATATACACACACACACACACACAAAATACATGGTTTCCCAAAGTGACTAAAATTAATCTTTTTTAAACAAATTAAACTGAAACTAGCAACTTAAAATAAACCTTAAACAGTTAAAAATATACAGCTATAAAACACTAAATTACAGGTACTCCTTGATTTATAACAGTTCATTTAGTGACCATTCAAAGTTACAATAGCTCTGAAAAAAAGTAACTTATAACTGTTTTTCAGACTTATGACCATTGCAGCATCCTTGTGGTCATGTGACCAAAATTCAGACGCTTGGCAATTGACTCATATTTATGATGGTTGAAATGTCCTGGGGTCATGTGATCTTCAGACAAGCAAAGTCAATGGGGAAGCCAGAATCACTTCCGTGTTACTAATTTAATAAATGCACTGATTCACTTAACAAATGTGGCAAGAAAGGCCATAAAATGGGTCAAAACTCACTTAACAAATTTCTCGCTTAGCCACAGAAATTTTGGGCTTAATTGTGTTAGTAAATTGAGGACTACTTGTAAAAATTCAGCTATAGAGATGACCAGAAGACAATAAAACAAAAAGCAGAAAATAAAACAGCAAAATGAAGATTTTTTTTAAAAAAATCCTACATTACAATGAAATAAAGAAATAAAGTATTTATGCTACCTTTTATTGCTACATTCAAGATAATGTATAAATAAAGCAATCAAAATTATTACAACAATTTAGGGTGAAAATAATAATAATCGCTTTGGTAGGTAAGCAGTGATATCCTCCTAATCAATGCCTTGTTTACATCTGGAAAGATCTTCTTCAGCTCCATTTCCATGCAAATTCACGACTTCTGAACTGCAATAATCTGATTACATTTGAAGTAATTGAACTCTTCCTGAGTTGTTTAGAACTTTACAGGACAATGGGATTCTATATTCTGAATTATGAAGGTAGAATAACATGATGCCAAAATGGATCAGAAAGGAGGGAGATGTCATGTTATTTCTAGTTGAAAGTTAAAGCTATACACCAAAACTTCAAGGCCCTAGGAATAAATCCTTCAGATTGACCCCTTTGGTGGTTGTATGGCAGGATGGCCTCAGTCCACCAAAGGGTAATTGACAGAATTACGACAGATGGCCTTATAAACACCAGTCTTTCCTGGGGGAGGACAAGAAAAATGTGCTGCTTCAGAGATTTGGGACTCTGATAAGAGTTATCATGATTAAGAAGGCCAGAAGCCTGGGGATCTTTATAAACTTAGTTATTCTCTGAGATGGGAAGTGACAAGCCTGAAGTAAATTGGGAGGTGAAACTTGTTTACAGCCACTTGCTTCCGAATGTGCTATTTTGTTGGATATAAAGACCCCATAGATTTTTTACAGAAAGAAAGAATCAGAAAAAGGTGTTAAAAAGCTCAAGTGTTTTAACCTTTCTGTCTAGATATCCACAAATTGTCTAAAGGGCTTCTGTCAAGCCATGGAAAACTGGCTCATTGAGAGACATTTCTTATATAGATCATTGTAAGAATATTGTCCCCTCCACACACTAATTTTCAGTATCTTATGTTGGCTGTTGAATGTGCTCTTCCATCCATTTTTGTGCCTGATGTAAAAATGGCTCTCTTACCTACACCTGCTTTGTGCAGGAAGACAGCCTGATTTCAGACCAGGAAAATGTAAAAGGCAGGCAGGTGGACAGATAGGCAGGCAGGCAGGCAGGCAGGCAGACAAGCACATCCCTTCTGTTGGGTTTTAGCTGTCTGGAGCTCTGGTTGGTTAGTAAACAACATTGCCTTGTCTAGCTCCATTCTTTTAATTAATAAGCAATATGTGAATGACAACAGAAAAAAAAGTGTGCGGGTAAGGAGCAGTTAATTTATGTAAGGACTCCCTCCTCTCCGAGTCTTCCACCTACTTTGAGGCCTACCCCTGTGCTGCATTTTCTTAGCAAGGAAGAGTATGTGCTGATATGGCTGTCTTTGAAATAAACCAGGCCATAAGAAAACAGGAACACACACCAGAGTACCAAAAGAAACATAATGATTATAATCCGTAATACATCATGGTATTCAGTATGACACTAAAGTAAGGCAGAAAGGAAACAGGCTTCTATCTAATGACTCATTTGGAATGTAAGTCATATGGCAGGTGTGTATGTGCATCTCTATGTGTGTGAGGGTCTGCTTGGGTGTTCTGTGATTGATTCTGGTTTTGGATGAGAATACAAATGCTGGGACCTCTCAAGAAGAGCAGCTAACAAAGAGGTGAGTCTTAACTCTCCATGTCCCCTCCGTCTCCTCTGGGGCCTCTGATAGTTCTTTGTGGCCAATTCTGTCTTCAGGTTCCAGGAAAGGTGATAAGCGGGTCAGAAACTTTGGGAAAAGCCAGTTCATCATCAAAGATTGGTGAGCAGGGAATTCTCTGCATGTCCTTCCTAGGGAGGGTTATCCTCCATGCTGACAATGGAGGAAGCCTTGATGAAGAGAACCTATGTAGGCACTCTGCCAATATGCCTCATATTTCTTCTGTAACCTGGTGCCTTCCACATATGTTGGGAAACACATGTCTTTAACTCCTACTAGAATCAATGGTACTTAGTTTCATACAAATATCATACAATTAGGTAATGTGATGATTATCAATACGGTATCATAAAAAATAACTGAAGCAAACAAAAAAACATATAGGTTTCAGCCCCTTTAATTATTCCAGGTTTTAATAAATGCTAAAGCTTTCAAAAGGAAGTCGTAAATCAATATATTTTGTCAGATTAAGAGAAGTACTGGAAAGTTGCTTTTATATAATTTTATAGCATTCTGTTTTCCCCGAGTCCTTCTGTATTTAATAATGTTATCTGTGTTACAAAACACATTTGGTATATTGATAAAACTTTTCATATGTACCGTAGAGTAGCTTTATAATGAAATAAAATGACAGGAAGAAATAGATAATAAATGGTTTAAAAGAAATAAAATTGCATATCCAAGAATTATGGGTCAGAGGAAACTAATGTGAGCTGCATTGGGTCAACTTACCCGTATTTAGCTTCATTTCTTTGAAAATGACTTCTGAGTCAATTATATGCGTTTGGCCACTGAAAGGAAAGTAACTATGAAGGGGTAGTTGATATGGAACACTATTTCTAGAAACATATTCCTAGACCATAATATTTTTGTCTGACAATATGTCTGAACGTTGCATCAATTATATTAAAATTCTCCAGAATCTCTCCTTAGTTCTAAGTTACTGAGTTATAACATTTGCCTTTGTAATCCTACTAACTCAATCTTTATTCTTTTAGTATGGTTGATTATGTATATCACCACCATTCATAGTTTCAAGGCATTAGAGGCACAGTTAAAAACACACACCAACAATAGAGCAATCTTATCAGTTTATTATTGTATTATGGGATGATGGTGATGATGATAGTTTTAAGGGCTACAATATTCTGTTGACATTGCTCGAGGGAGAGACATGAGATAATGCTAAGACTGGCCCTGTTCTCATCTTGTCCTTGTCATCTACAATGACATTAGCAGCAGTGGTACTTCAGAACACAAAGCTGTTAGAACTAGAGATACAAAAATGTACTTGACACTCTGTGAGAACCAGTCTATAGTGACTCCTCTGCACTGAAAAAGGAGTAACTTAAGGATCATTAATCTGTGAAGTTCAGATTCCTCATTTATTTCTGGATTGTTTAATAAATCAATATTAAATAGTCCCACCTTTAGCATCAACTGCTACTTCATGAAAAGAAGCATCACAGCCTATTGGTAACCTGTCTTGGTGACTTTATGGACACACCCATGTCGTTTTGTAAGCAACAATAAGTAAATTGTTTGTTATTCCTTTTTTCCAGGATTTTTTGTCCCAATTTCTCAGCCCTAGGTAGTATAGTATCAATATAATTTCCCATTAGTCTTCTAAGTACTAACCTGGTCTAATTCTGGACCGCTTTCTCTGAGGTCAAGTAAGGTCAGCCATGCTTAGTAACCTGCTTTTAAAAACCTAATATCCAGAATCATCATATTTTCTTCACGAAAAACAATTCTTTTCCTCTCTACCATTTTCCTCTTAATTGTATTGTTAGGATGGAAAAATACCCTACTTCACATATTCAAAGACATAAACTTTATTAGGAAGAAAACACAGCTAGAAGTGACAAAAGTTTTAAAAATGCCATACCTATCTTTAGTTACTAATAAAAGAATACTAAATGAGCTTGAGCAGGAGAGTTTAGTTGGAGGTTTACCTGTTCCTACCTATAATACAGGGCCAATTACAAATTCTAATCACCCTCATTTGACAGAAACCCTCTATATGTCCTAACTGTATTGGATGCATAATTACCTACTACAAACAAGAAAGGATTGTCTCTGTGGTCACATTAAATTATCAAACTCTTTGTCCCAAGAGATTTGTTTGCATCCAGTATGTTGACTTTATTATTATTTTTAGTTATTAATGACTCTAACTACGGTAGTATATGAACACTAGAAGAAGGAACAAACCAGATATGTCATAAAGACATGCTACTGAAAAGAAATGGCAGCCAGTGGAGAGTTGGCAAATTGAGAGTCAATATTTTCACCAGTTGAGGATAGTTTTAATTTTGAGAATTCTTTCAAATTCTTGAAAGTGCCTATTAAAAACTTGGGAGGAATTGGGCAAATGGCTTTCAGGATAAGCAAATCTACATTTTTACTACTTTTCTTGCTGTGTCGAGCCTATCTTTGTATGTGTATAGTTATTAATAAATTTCCTCATACCGTTAATCAAAGGCTTTCTTACAGTTATCTGGCAATGTCTCATAGTTAGCATAACTTTGATATTTGCACTATCTTCTTTCTCTTTGGAAGCTGTGCCAAGTAGACATGATCCCATGTCACAGATTCCCTGCATAGTGACCTCTATCCTGGACCTTTTTCAGTGATATGTCATCACCTAGGAACATATATATCTTCCACCAGTCCAAGTTCAACTTTGCTTGCTGTCTTCTCCCCATCCTTCTTTTTCAGGCTAACTCTTTTCCTACCACTTTCTTACTTATTTCAACCTTTTACTCCCCACATGTGATACTCTGTGTATGCGAAGAAGAATACCTTTTTTTCCTTCCAGCTGTTTTGCAGCCTCATGTTATCAAGTGCAAGTACAGTCTGTACATCTGCAAGATTATGACAGGATAGTAGACAGTGTTTATCTGGTCCATGGTGTTCTTTTAGACAAATCATTGAAATGGCTTTTGCAAATAGTCCAGCTTGCACATTTTACTTTCATACAGGGTTCTGGAACAATCATGTTGCCTTGCATTCAGCATACTTTTGCATTAGACTGGTAAAGCTGCTCAGAAAGGGTCTACAAGGAACTTATCCTTTCTAGCAATTCCCTCGGGTTCCTAACACATAGTTTGAGAAAAACCCTATCTAGGTTCCTTCCTTCCTTCCTTCTTTCCTTCCTTCCCTCCTCTGAATAATTTGGGGATAAATTTTTCAGAAACAATGTGTAAAAACAGAGAGGTTAAGGAACCAATTTATACAATAGACTGTAATGAAACTAACCTTTCTTGAGCATTAGTGCTGAACAATCTGGTCCCTGAAAGGTTCTCTAGTTATTCCTGTTCTCTTATGTGGACTATAAATAATAGAGCAAGAACATTAAATATTCCCTAATAGATAGAGATGGTTCTGACCTTGATCTCAATCAAGTCAAATTAGACTTCATAGTCCAAGTGTATGTAGTATGTTTCAGTTTGAAGTAAGGAAAATAAAATTCATGGTGGTTTCTAAATCTTTATTGAAATGCTTTTGCTGCGATATGTATATTCACATCAGGGTAAAAGTACTGAATATGAGTGTAGGATTTTTAGAATGGATCCCTATCACTTCCAAATTTATTAATTTTGAGAAGGCATCACTTTGTTGATTTTGTTTTAGACAAATGTGTTCAGGATAACTTTGAGCAGTGCACAGTGTGTCTTCTGAAACTGGTGAACTGTTGCAGTTGATCAGTCTTGCTTCAATGCTGCCAATGGGAAAATGTCCTTAATGATACCTGAGCATAATAGGTACTTATGAGGTGCTGCACAGTTGTAGTAACAACCACAGTCTATTTCTCCAACAACTTGATCTTAAGGATTCTACATATCAAACAGTTCTCTTCTATCTACTCTCTAATGCAATTGCCTTGCATTGCCTAATGTTCAGGTCTAGTTGAATTTATTTGATTGTGATGCAAAATGTGGGATCTATGGGCATTACTCCTCTGCTAAAACCTCTGCATTCATCAAGTTGGAATTATCAGTGGTAGCGATATGATTATTTTTATACTGACAAGTTGGACTTACATGATTTTATACATATAATTATGCACTGCACATGCTTTGATACATGCTATTCTATCTTCTTCTATTGTAAACCTTGGTGAAATAAAGACTAGCAATGATGCTGTTTAAATATATTTTTTTTAAATCAGAAATCTTGGTATAGGATTGTGTTTAAGGTCCTGCTGGGTGGTGGTTGTTTTTTTTGCCCTGATGCCATGACTCTTGGCAAGTCTGCCTGCAAGCATTTTTGAGAATGAAGCTTTCCAATTGCCGTTCTGATAATAAGAGAATAATTTTATCTGTAATAATTTCCCATCCGCGGCTGGAGAGAGTTCAGCTTTACCTGCTTCTGGTACTAGCAATGATCGAGAGACACCATTTGTCTTTTGTGTTTTAAACCGACGGGAGGAGGGAAGGGATCCATAAATACAGCCCATCAGGAGTATTTTATCTTTTACTGCTGCACCGAGCAACCCCACCTGTAACAAAGTAAGAGAATGCAAGGTGAACAAAGATTTAGGAAAAAATGGGGCAGAATCCATTTTTCATGCTGAATACCACTTCTGCCTCTGATACCGCAGTACAGTACTGCCGGCTTTCAAAGCTATTATTCAAGGGTTAAATGTCATTCAAATCACGCTCATTATGAACTGCTCTGCGGTGTGGGTGGGTAGCTCTATTTCCTTATGCATTTCAAATTGAGTTGAGCTGGCCCGAGGATGACCTGTCACACAATTTTTTAAAATTATCTCTTATGCGACGCACCGCTCTGGTTGTTTTGGAAATGCTCTAAATAAAAATAATGGACTGTCTTTTAATAAGTCTCATTGTGAGGATCCCACATATCAAACAATGCTGTGCAGCTCAGAGGCAGGCAACGGGCATGTGTGATCTCGCTAGAAGAGAGACAAATGGTGATAGGAGCAACTCCATCTAGGGACTGCTGACAAGAAAATGGCATTTGCAAACTGACACATCTGTCAGGGTGGAGAATATTGGCACCTGTCATGCAATTTCAGTCATGACTTTTAATAAAGCTGCTTTCCCTTAGGTAAAATTGGAACTTGACTATAATATTAGCTGCAAGCACGTCTTGTTTTCCTCTTCAGAGATCTTTTGTACGTGAGCCGTTTCAAATGAATCTTAAAGCTGAAGTAATAATGTTTGCTACTTATTTTTTCTCTCTCCTTTCTTCAAAGCCCAGCTCTTTGAAAGAGATGTTCATCTGACAACATTCTTCCCTTTTTTTAAAAAAAAAATCCCCAAATCTATTTCCTTCATGTGCTAAAACCAGATTTTTGAAAATGTATGTTGATTTGCCACCAATCACTCTTTGTCTTTCTTTTTATCCCCTCAACCTTACTCTTTTCTTTCAGCTGGGCTGTTGTTGGAATGAATTTTGCCTGGGGAAGTATGTATATCAGAAAAACTGGGTTGGGATTTGTTGGCTGTCAGTCAATAAATCAGTCAGAGTTTAATTACCAAGCATGTGACGGGAAGCGGTGACAGGCACAGACTCTGTTGACTAGTATTTCTTAGGGGCAATCTCTACCAAAAGCTAAAGATTTTGCCGCACCACATGTGTGTTTGTATCGGATGTAACAATGTCGACTTTGGCAAAACTCAAAAAAAGAAAAATTGAGGCACCCTAAAACTGGTTCTTAAATAAAATAAAAAAGTTTTGGGAGATGAGAGAGAAAGAGAAACCTTCTCCCTGTTTTACTTGATATATACCTGCATGTTACAGTATTATCTGATGCTTGAGTTGTGTGTGTGTGTGTGTGTGTGTGTTTGTGTGTGTGTGTGAAAATGCATTAGCTTACTTACATTTTCCAAATAGTTCATCACTCTCTTTATAGAACAGGATTTTAAAAACAGACTGTAGAAACAAAGTAAAACTATTCAAAGAAATGAGGAGAGAATGGTATGGTCACAAAAGCATTCTTAAAAATATGACCTAAATGTTAAATTATGTCTAAAATATAATATAGCCTTCTCCATACTTAATAACAAGCCTTTTTTAAAAAAAATGTGGGTTATTTTTTAAAACTGTAAATCATGCAAAATCCCCGTCCCCCAACATCCAATTGCAAAGTTAGCTTGACACAGTTGTCTTTTTTGACGAGTGATAAGACGTGTCATATCCTTCCTGTCATGTGCCATGAAACATTATGTGGAGATATTACATGACAGTTTGAGTGAAAAGATACTCTACATTTCTTTTAACTGCTTTCCTGCAAGGTGTCTGTCTGTGTTTCAGAGATATTTTTTTTGTTCACTTTAGGGAATTATGGGTAACAGATAAAAGAAACTCTGAGGTAACTTGTGGTAGCACAACCCTTGTCTGGAAGGGTTGGGAATCAGAAGCTTTTGCATCAGAAGAAAGATTGTGGGTCACAGGATCAGGAAAGTAAGTTGCAAAAGCAATTAATTTCTGCATAAGAAAGAAAAAAGCAAATAAAGGTAGGGATGCTGTAATGCCTACATATTGCCTTGTCTATCATGAGCTTTTTAGCAAGCCATCTTGGTTTATTTTTTAAAAAAGAAACTGTTAGTATAACCTCTCTTGTTTCCCCCACTCCATTGCAATAGATATGCTCTTCTCTCTCTAGGAAGAACAATTGTGTAATTGTCCAGCTGAAATAAAAATCCTCCTATGTCCAGTCCCATAGTGCTCTCACCTGGAATGAGATGGTAGACCTTCTTGAATGTGTTGAAGCAAAAGGCGCACAGCTTTCTGCACAAGCTCTCTTGTAATTTGAATTGCTGCATTAAAAAGAGGGTGCATTTGGTCACTTAAATGGTCCTTCCAATTCTGTCACCCTACAATTAAAGAATCAACTGAGCAATGGAAAGAAGAGATCTGGCTATAAATGGTAATATATGGTGGCAACAATTGCTTCCTGTATATTTTCCTTCATCATTTTACTAGATATGAGAAATATCTCTTGTAACATTTACAGAATATAGAATAACAGAGTTGGAAGGGAAGTGGGAGGTCTTCTAGTCTAGGACTTGAGGACTTCAACTCCCAGAATTCCTCAGCCAGCAAAGCAGAATTTTGGGAGTTGAAGTCCAAAAGTCTTTAAGTTGCCAAGGTTGGAGACCCCTGTTCTAGTCCAACTTCCTGACCAAACAGGACACTCTTTACCATTCCAGACAAATGGCTGTCCAATCTCTTCTTAAAAACCTCTAGTGATGGTGCACCCACAACTTCTGAAATCTGCAATTCTTTTCTTTTTTAATACTAGACAACCAAGCTCATCCAGTTGGTTCCTTTCACTTATAATGTGAATTAAACAACCATGAATTATTTTGCTGTGAAAGACCACAGCTTGAACAGTGGAAAAACAGAAGACATTCTCTGTACCACAAAGTTCTAATTTAGCATTAAAATGGGAATGGTTGCTTAAATCACTGTTACCCTTACAGTCTCACCTTTTTAACTGTAATGCTGGAGGATTCTAAAATACTGTATTCTCAGAAGTTATCTACAGAAAATTATTTGGAGAAGCTTTGCAGTTCCTGCTATTGTAGAAATGTAGATATCTCCTTCAAGCAGGAGAGGTGAATTTCTTTTGCATAGAGAGGGGAAGTATCCCCAGCTGTACTCTTGTCCTGAATTTGAGAGAGGTTGTTGGCAAGAAACAATTCTAACCAAATTTCAAAAGTTAAGGACAATATTTTTGCAGAGGTAATAGCAGTTTGCAGCTACTAAAAAGAAGAGGAAGAAGAACACGCCATCTTTCGATGACACACAAGAGAAAGCTTAGCTCATGAGAATTGCCACTGTTAATGAGTTGGCAAGTATCAAGGGTGGAAAAAGAAAAAACACTTCAGCACTTTTAATTTATTCTGCAGTTGTGCTCTTGAAACAGAAGAATATACAATGTGGATGTTACTTTGATACTGAGGTGGAAAAACATTCCTCCCCCCAGATGTTGTTGGTTACCCACCTTCATCAGACCTTCTCATCATGGCCAGTGGTGAGAAACTGTAAATTGTAGCCTGTCAAAATCTGAAGAATCTCTGATTTCTGATATCTACTTTAATTCACATTGCCAAGGCAGTGGTCCTGTAATTGTCACCAGCTTGGCTCATATAAATATTGCCAAAGCCAAGTGTGAGATGGGTGACAAAGTACTCAAGAAGGAAGAAAGTGCTACCACTGACAGAACTTCTGGGCATAAAAATGAACCCAATGCTGCTGTCTTTTAATGAATGTGCATCCCTTGCCTTCTGTGAACACCTTTGCTCTGCTTTGTATTAAGTGTTGAAACAGTGTTATATTGATAGAAAAACTCATTTGACAGATGCTATCTCAAACTCAAGGATGCACTCCAGTGCAGAGAAGACAATATTTCCAATATTAATGTATATATATTCTTAAAATATATGGTCAGTCTTCCATATATTGAAAGTACTGATAAAATGAGGTTAGAAAAGAATGCTTCCAGCTGGCATACAATTTTGCTTGCAAAAGAGAAAGAGAGAGAGAGAGAGAGAGAGAGACAGGGAGAGACGTGTTAGTGTGAAAGCTGGTTGAATGATAATGCCATCATTTTTAATGCCTGTTCCATAAAGACTCATCTTCACAACAGTAAGCAGTGCTTAGGGTACAGATTTAATTTCACAACATTCTCCAATTGCCCATTAAAAGTATGAGTGTACTCAGTCTTTTCTGTCAAATAATTTTAGCTTGTATTAGAGCTTTGAAGCAAGTTAAACCCATTCTTTAAAGAATAACTTCCCCATTATTTAGTTTTAAAAATGTAGTTGAAATTCCACTCTAGCATCATGGAATGTTATGGGATTTTCCCACTGATTCATTTGACCTTGGCTGAATGTAAAACCAGCGAGGGCTATACAAGCTGTTTAGCAACCCAATTGCACCATGGCATCAAAACTTGGAAATCAGTTTGCTAAGTTGTTGCTCAAAGACACTGTGTCAAATATTAGAATTATTCATCCAGGTTCATTTGTTAATTGCAGTGAAGATTGCATGGCTGTCAATCATAACTGGACTAGGAAATGATCTGATTGTGATAATTTCCAGACCAAGATCATATAACATCTGTTTCAAAATGAAAGAAAGATCTAATATGTGACAACTTGCATGTGTTGAGCCTGAGATTATCCAAGAAAGCCCATAGTTACCATGGAGGCATGAATTCCTAGATTCTGCTAGACCCAGCCCCTATGGAGACTGAAGATCCCCAGCACCAGGAAGTGAAGGGGGACAAACTCCCAGCCTGGTGATCGATGTAGGAAGCCAGGAATATATTCAGATGAGCAGCAGAGTGGCCAAGATCACCTCCTGCTTATCTGCGATAGTGGCGAATATCAGTAGCTCGGGTGGAGGATGAGGGTGGAGGTTCATTTTCCGACCTTGTGGGTTGGTTTCCAAATGTTTTGTTACTGAGCTAGGTACAATCTTCAGCAGAATTTAGGGTTTGTTGTTTATTCCTACAGCCCAATCTAAGCAGTCACACTAACCACTTTGAAAACACTAACTCTGATCACAGACAATATGTCATGATTACCAACCTTCCTCTTTGTTTCTGAGACTACAGTATATAGGACTTAAAACCCAACTGGGCAGATTTATGATATTCTGATATTCCTTCCCAGGGAAGTTTTGGTCATACATTCCAGGACTGCTTTTTTATTTACCAAATTATGAATGGATACAACATTATTCCAAATAGGAATAATGTTTACTAGCATTATGAAGGCATATACTCTAATGATTCAACCACCACTTCCCCAGAATAGTATTGGCAGATTTGAAGAGAAAATTGCCATTAAACCTAGTAGATCTCCAACAAAATCAGGACCGTTGCTGCTCATTCAGATTTATAGCAAGAGGCCCTCATAAGGTAGGACTTTTTCAGACCCTCCCATATCCTGCTGAGAAGAGGCAGAAGGAAACAGGACTAAAATATGTGAGTTTATTTGATAAAATTTTTCCCAACAATCTTCTCTTCCACCATTTTCTCTTGCCTGGGATGAGTTTTGAGAGTGGAATAAAATGTTTAGAAAATATAGGCAAGGTTTTAGTCAGCAAAATTTTAGAAAACTAAAAGCTGTCAGTAGCTATCAGTGAGCCCGATACCACAAGTATTTTCCCTAGCAAATTTACCATATTGGCATAGCCAGATTTAAAAAAAAAAATACAGGCATAAAATGACCACTGATACTTAAAAAAAATATTCCACATTTCTAGTGGTTCGGGCAAAGTGGAGTTTTTAAAAGTACATATATCACCATTTACTAGGAACTAGTTATGACATGGCATGTCCAATTCAAGAAGGTGAATCGAAATTTCTACTCTAATACAATTGACTTGACTTATGGATGTCATCTAAGCTATCTAGGCCACAATATAGTTTTTTATATAATCTCGTCCTAACTAGTGAATGCATTTTTTAAACAATCTCTATTAAAAGGGCAGGCTGTTGAGTATTTATTTTTGTGGTTTGCAATGGTTATTGTAAGCTTTTCCTGGTTAAAAAAATATTTTGTGCAGCAGCAAAGCAGAGGGTGCAATAATACTGTTCTGACAATGCTAGAGATTGCATGCTCCATGAAGGAAATGCATTAATTTAGCATTTATTTAGATAAGTATATGATGGCCTCTAGTGGTGCTTCCTGCATTGTAGATGTACACTTATATATATATATACACACACACACACACATAGGCAAGATACACATGCAGACAAAAAACAGCTCCTTTCTGATTTATAGTGGCACTGAGAGAAAAAAGGCATTTTAGATCTACTACAATATCAGGATACTGTTACAATATGAGTAACAAGACAGCCCACTGACAGGTGGACCTGTTCCATTTATACTCAATCACTCTTTCTTCCATACTTAGAGGAGGATGTGCACTACAAGCTGGCAACTATGCAGAAACTGGTACTTAACAAAGATACATTTTGTACTACAGCTCTCATGTGAACTTGCCATCATATTGTGGGGCCAATATTGAAAAGGAAGGGACTTACTTATGTTTACCTCTTATTTTCACTTACTATTCACAATTTCGCATGAAGATCAGAACAGAATCATGTTCAGAGACAAAATAGCTCTTTGTGTTTTCTCCTTTAAAACGGGCAGGCAAAACTAGGCAGTGTATTTCACAACTGACTGGACATATGTGTGTGAGAAAGGGATGGCACTTGCAGACTTTAAGGCAATCTTCTGGTATATCCTGAACCAATTTTGAAGCATAATGTCTAGATTTTTTAAAAATGGATATTTGTCATCACTTTGTACCATGTGCACATCTGTTTATGAAGATAGTTACGGATGGATTTAGTAACTCAGAGACAAAGGTCCAGAGGCGCCTGTCTCTTTAATTCCATCTCCTACCAAGTGAAATTTGTGGCCCTGATGAATGGCAGAGCAGAATCATCCATAAAAGGGCAGAGGAAAATCACATTCATTTGCATACAATAATTATTCTCTGAATCAAGCCACCTTTATTGCTGGCAGAAAATCTACTGTCAGCATCGCTCTATAGATCACATCTGAAAATCTAACAGCTGAGGAAAGTAATTGTTTGAAATCCATGTGGTCAGGCAGTCCTGCCGGAGACATGTCAATTATCATGTGCCTCAGCTGATAGAAGAGTTTTTTTAGATGCCCAGAGCAAGCCTGTTCCTCTTTTCTTTGTGTAAAGATTCCACAATAACTTATCTTCTTCTGGCTAACAGGAACAAAGCTACTTCTCTGCATGTATATCCTTATGCACATGTAATCACTGAGTAAAGATACAGAGTGTACATTATAGTTTTTATGTGACTAGGATCAGTCGGGCTATTTTCTTCCCTTAAGTAAAATAATTTAAGGGATGTGATTTGACAAACTGAAGGACACATTTGGCCCTGAGTTAGAAGAATAAGCCTCTATCTGGCCTATATCTCTAATTTCCACATTAGTCTGGAAAAGCTTGTTATACAAAATCGTACAAATGTTTTCATACACAGTTTTACCAAACATATACTTTTCAGTGTGTATTTATTCCTATTTTTATACTCAATGTTTCCTATGTAGAGCATGGACTCGTCTTAATGTGCAAGCTACCCATCCTTCAGCCAGCAGAAATATATAATGGCCAAAAATTTGCCATCCAGACTGCCAAGCCCTATTTTGTCTCAGTGTCCAAGCTGGTGAATGTACTGTCCTTACAGTTTTAATGTGGGATAAATTAAGAAAAGTGATTCATCAGTTCCTTTGGCTTAGTTTCCTTTCCCACAGAGCGTTTCCTGTTGATACAAAGGACAGCAACCAATCATTCTCCCTAATGTGGGGTGAGGTTGAAGCTCAGAGAGGACACAAATGTTGATCAATGGCTAGATGCATGCATGTATCCATCTGTCAAGTCCTGGTACTGAAATAGAAGATTGGGGAGGGGAAAGAGTTGCTCATTATACATAATCTTCCATCCCCCAGAGATAGGAAGAGGTATCTCCATACTAAATTAGAATGGCAAATGAAACTGGACACGACCTTGTAGATGACCCTCATTCTGTCAAGGACCTTGGAGTACTCATATCAAATGAACTAAGTGCCAAAGCCCACTGTAACAACATTGCCAAAAAGGCATTAAGGATTGTAAACCTAATCTTGCATAGCTTCTTCTCCAGTAATATTACACTATTAACCAGAGCATACAAAACATTTGCTAGACCAATTCTTGAATACAGCTCATCTGTCTGGAACCCGCACTGCATATCGGACATTAATACAATTGAGCGTGTCCAGAAATATTTCAC
>JANHFM010010341.1:272796-283267 GCA_032468115.1 Grayia smithii | reverse complement strand
CAGCGGTTTCATGTAGATATTGAACAGCAGGGGGGAGAGGACCGACCCCTGAGGCACCCCACATAAGAGGGGCCTAGGAGTCGACCTCTGTCCCCCTGCCCACACAAACTGCGAGCGGCCCGATAGGTAGGAGGAGAACCACTGCAAAATAGTGCCTCCCACTCCCAACCCCTCGAGCCGCTGCAGCATGATACCATGGTATCGAAAACCGCTGAGAGGTCAAGTAGCACCAGGATGGAGGAGGAACCCCCATCCCGGGCTCACCAGAGATCATTGACCAGGGCGACCAATGCTGTTTCTGTGCTGTGACCGCACCTGAAGTTTTAACATGCAAAAGGGAAATATGAACAAATCTGGAAAAAAAAAATTCTATTAGATTTACAAAATAAGTTTGTTAAATCCTTGAAGAAATCCATGCACTAGGATAAAGAAGAAATGAAGAGAAATCAAAACCTACAAGCAGTATTTAAATAAATACTTCCATACCCATCTTCTCCCCTCTTGTTTCCTTAAATTTAGTTTGCATTACACTATACATTATGCATTATGCTATTACCGTGTTTCCCTGAAAATAAGACCCTGTCTTATATTTTTTTGAACCTCAAAATAAGTGCTTGGCCTTATTTTCAGGGAGGTCTTATTATTTTGGAACACATGGAGGTAAACAGAGGAAATGGCAGCGACCGGCTGTGCATGCGTTTAAATATTTTTGGGAAGGGCTTATTTTTTGGGGTGTGTGTGCTTATTTTAGTGCATGCGCTCAAAAGCCCGATTGGTCTTTTTATTAAAGGATGTTTTATTTTAGGGGAAACATGGTATAATCAAAATTATTGATACAATTATATAAAATATGTCTATCACTTTAATAAATTCTTTCTATTTAAAATAGTAACTAAAAATCTATTGAGGTGATGCAATTTCACTTTTCATCAGGCGTACTAGATTGTTTCTGGGGTTGGAACAATAGTGTCAAGTGATAAAAGCAGTATTATGCTGTCACTGTGCTAACTCTACCACTTTTGTACATATGAAAGAGGAGGGATTTGCATCTCAACAACATAACGCTGTTTTTATCATTTTGATAAAAACTTCAAAACCTGTCAGCCTTCCTAGGCAGACCAGACAGGAAACATAACCAGATGAATTAATTCAACTTTATTCTAAGGCTACATTAACAGAAACTTAATGTAACAGAAACTTGTTCTAATAGTCCAAATCCGCCACTATCTTTTTTACAGTTTGATAAGGTAGCGAAATCCTTTTGGAAGTTTTTGTTTGCCCGTTATGTAGTTGCAGTCTATTTCCTCACTTCAATCATCATTCCCTAAACAGCATCTCTTTGCCTCCTCTTCATCTTCCACATATCATTATACAACCTGTGGATTCTTCTGATATTCAACATGCCAATAGACAAGGTAATAACTCTTTGTAGGCTATTATTATCTCTGAATGTATCTGTTCAAAATTCTAAATGGATAAAATTACAACACTTAGTTGATATAATGGTGTGTGAGAAAAACTTCAACACTGGGAACTCATAGTGTCGGCTCGGCTGGAAAAACGAAGCAAGTCTGCGACTGGTGAAAAGGTTTTATAGTTTTGCGGTCGTCTCTCTGTCCAAGCTATAACAATTGTGAGGTTGGCGTTGAGAGCTGCCGCTTCTCAATGCCGTTTTAAACACCATGGCCATTCCTCCACCAATCGCCGATCACGGTTTGTGCGCAGTCAGCGTAGTGTCCAATCACCGTAATCCCTAGCATGGTACAAGCTCCTCCACCATTCTACGTGTCCTAAAGCAACTGCCTATCATACCCACCCCCCAGGTGCAACGATGGAATAATCAGGTAAATCCTGGCATGTTCATGGCTGTGGTAGTCTCTTCGGAACTCGCTCAGCCACATTAGAATGACGAGCTGGACTCGTGCTCGACAGGCAACTCCCCCTACCAGGAGCCAACCTGTAGAGGAAAACAAAAGGAGAAAGAAAGATTAGGTAGTCGACAGTGGACCTGACCCCCCCCCTAGTTTATGGGGACAGGTGCGGTGAAACCGCCTTAGGAGGCGGAGTGCATGTATATCATGTGGCGGTACCCAGGACGCCTCTTCCACAGGGTACCCTTTCCAGCAAACCAGGTATTTTAATCGATTGTGTTTCATCATAGAATCCAGGATCTCAGATATCTTATAGTGATCCCCTTGCATAGGACCTGGGAACGTAACTGGGACCCGGATGTTATCTGCGGGCTTTAACAGGCTGCAGTGAAAGACCGGATGGATACGTCCAAGGAAGGGGGGTAATTTTAATTGTACGGTAACCGGGTTGATTATTTGGATTATTGGGAACAGGCCGACATATTTTGGTCCCAATTTCTTACTGGGCATCTTTGTTCGAATGTATTTTGTGAACAGGTAGACTCGTTGGCCCACACGGAAAGGTTTTTGTGTTGTCCGCTTTTTATCCACCTGGTGTTAATACAATTTGGTAGCTTTGGTTAATGCCTCCCGGATCTGCGGCCATAGAGCGGGCAGCCGGGTACTCCATTCATTTGGGGTTGATTTGTTCTTTGATGTTTGAACGCTTAATTCTGGGATGGCGAGAAACTCCTTGCCCATGATCAATTTGAACGGGGTCATTCCAGTTCTTCAGTGTATAGTGTTGTTGTAGCTACCTCCGCAAACGGCAGCAGATCGACTCAGTCATCCTGCTGGTAGCACACATAACTCCTCAGGTACCGTTCCACTGCTGCATTCGCTCTTTCAGCCACCCCATTTGTACAAGGGTGGAACGCTGAACTGAGACCCTGGGTTGCTCCCAACAGGTAGACGAACCGGTGCCAAAACCGAGTGGTGAATTGCACACCTTGGTCTGAAATGATCCATTTAGGTGCTCCATGGAGCCGGTAGATGTGCTGGATGAACAGATGTGACAATTTCAGGGCAGATGGTAGCCATTTACAGGGGATAAAGTGAGCCTGCTTTGAGAAGAGGTCCACGACCATCCATATGATGGTACAGCCACGGCTTGAGGGCAGGTCAACAATAAAATCCATCCCTATCTCCTCACAAGGGGCTTGGGGTTCTGCTACTTTCTGTAAAAGCCCCGCTGGTTTTCCCGGTCGTGGCTTTGCTACTGCACACCGGACAACTTTTATAATAGCCTTTCCGCATATGTGGCCACCAGAATTGTCATCTTGTAAGATGTAATGTTTTTAAAAATCCAAAGTGGCCGGTTGCTTTATTGTCATGACAATGCGTTAAAATGTCACATCTCACTTTTGGGGGAACATATAACTTGTCATTCACCCATGCAAGTCCATCTCGTATGGTGAGTAAGGACTTATGGTCCCGTACCCACGCATCGGTCGCCACCTCCCCCCGAAGGGTATTGAACCACTCAGAACGTTCTGTCTCTGACACTAACCTTTGAGCTAATTAGTGATCGGGCATGACAGCTTGAATGACCGGGGTTGGTTTACTATTCCATTGTGGTAGACGGAAAAGGGCATCAGCCAAGAGGTTTTTCTCCCCTGGTATATATCGTAGTGTGAAATTGAAATGATGGAAATATTGTGCCCAGTGCACCTGTTTAGCTGACAATTTACATGGGGTTTGAAGGGTCTCCAAGTTTTTATGGTCTGTCCACACCTCGAACTGTTTTTCTGCCCCTTCCAAGAGATGCCACCAAGTTAACAAGGCCCAGCGAATTGTGAAGGCCTCTTTTTCCCACACTGTCCACCGTCTCTCCGTAGGTGTCAATTTTCATGAAGTGTATGTGCAGGGGTGTAAGATTCCCTTATTGCTGCGCTGTAACAATACTGCTCCTATGCCACCTCGCTGGGTCAGCTTGGACTATAAATGGTGAGGTTGGGTCAGGGTGTTTCAAGATCGGTTCAGAAGTGAAAAGGGTTTTAAGTTGGTCGAATGCCCTTTGGCAATCTGGCGTCCAGTCCAGCTGTTGTCCTGGTCGAGGCTTTGAGGGTAAAGACTTTGTGCATAAGAGATCAGTCAATGGCAAGGCTACCTGTGCGAACGAAGGAATGAATTGCCTATAGAAATTGGCGAAGCCTAAAAAACTTTGCAAATGACGACGGGTTTTTGGTGGCTGCCAATTCAATACAGCTCTCACTTTAGCTGGGTCCATCTCAATTCCATGTTGGGATACTCGATATCCAAGGTAGTCAATGGTGGTTTTATGGAACTCACACTTGGAAAGTTTTACGGTACAACTTAGCCTGTAAGAGTTTTGTCAGGACATGGCAAACCAACCGAACATGTTCAGCCAAAGTTTCTGTATAAATCAGGATATCATCCAGATAGACGAGTACCCCCTGATACAGGAATTTATGCAGTGTCTCATTGATCAGCTGCATGAATACTCCTGGTGCTCCTTGTAAGCTGATAGACATCACCTGGTATTGGTAACTGCCCAGGGGACATGTGAATGTGGTCTTCCATTCATCCCCTGGCTTTATCCTCACCCTATAGTATGTGTCTCTTAAATCCAATTTGGTAAAAATATGGCCCTTGGACAAAGCAGCCAATAGGTCCTTAAACAAGGGGAGGGGGTAAGTGTTTGCTACACAGACTGCATTCAACCCTCTATAGTCCACACATAAACGAAGACCGCCGTCTTTCTTCTCCCGGAACAGTACGGGAGCAGCCATACGCGAGCGGCTGGGCTGAATGAATCCCCGGGCAAGGTTTTTATCGATATACCGCCGCAGTTCCTCCAATTCTTTGGGGGTAATTGCGTACAAACAAGGCTTTGTTAAGTTTGCCCCCAGGACTAGTTCAATGGCACAGTCTGTCTCCCTATGTGGAGGCAAAGTTTCGCATTCACGTTCATCAAAAACTGCCGCCAGGTCATCGTAGTCTTCTGGATATGGGACCATCCGCACTGCTGCCTCCCGTCCTCATTTGCCACTTTGTTCTGGCTTCTGCGGGACTGCGTAGCCACCTTGAGAGACCCCTCCCTTCTGAACCCTAGGCTCTGGCCCCAAGGCCAGACGTACTTTCCTAAACCCATCCTCCCACCACATTACTGGTTCCCATTTGTCCAACCAAACCAATCCCAATATTATGGGCTCAGTCATCTTCTCCACCACTATAAACCTTGTCAACTCCCAATGATTATCAATATTCATCCTCACTGGTTCAGTCACCAGAGTGGCTGCTTTCCCCCCCAGGATGGAACCATCCATTTGCTTGAATTGGATAGGTGGTGAGAGGACCGTAGTGTTGAGCCCCAATTTGTTTACTACCCCCTGTCGTATGAGACACCTCGTACAGCCAGTATCTATCTATGCTTTGTGGCTAACAGATGTGTTAGTTCTTGTGTTATTCAAGGTAACCAGTATCAGGAAGGGGAGAACAGGGGCGCTTACCATAGGGTCTTGTGTCTCGTTCTCGGAGCTGTCATCTGAAACCTCTGGATCGGGTACTTCGCTAGAGCCGATGGTGGTGCTACAGCTATCCTGTCTTGGGTAGGCTAGTTCAACGATGCTGAACTTCCTGATGGAGTGGTCCTCCCTCGTGCTGGCGATTTCCCACCTGGGACCTTGGCTCGTGATGGTGACGCTGGCTGAACAGGAGGTGCTGTACACTCCGCTACCCTGTGCCCTTCCTGGTTGCATCGGAAGCAACGGAACGGTGTTCTCCTGGATGCGCCTCCTGCAGGTATCGCTGTGTTATCTGCTCTTGGAGTAGTTGGAACCCTGTGGGACAGCCGTCGGGAGAGTGGAAGCCTGGGTTCTCCACCTCCACCACATCCTCTGAACTCCCTTAATCCCAAGTCTAAGTCCACTGCAGCATCACACCAGGCGGTCAGTTGCAATGGCAGGCCATGATACACGCATGCCTGTCTGAGCTCCGTATCTAATCCCATGCGGAATTGGTGTACTAACATGCGTTCCGGCCACGCTCTCAGCCAGCCCGCCATCCTTCGGAACTCCCGTATGTAATCTCTAGCAGGCAGCCCTCTTTGATGCAGCGACATTAAGTCACTCTCAATAGCCTGTAGTCTAGACTTATCCTCAAAACGGTGGCATAAGGCCTCCAAGAAATGGACAATGCTGGCTAATTCGGGAGCATGGTCTGTGTGCAGGTCAGCCACCCAATCGGTGGCTTCTCCTGTGAGTACACTAGTCATCGCAACCACCATCGCCCATTGCGAGGAGTAACGTAGTCCATGCAGGTCCAGGTGACTCAGTACCTGGCTTAGGAACAGAGCCACATGACCCGGATTGCCGTCAAATGATGCCTGCAGAGTTGGTGGACCCCACACCGGCTGCATACCCCAGCCAGGAGGCACTAACTGTGCTCCCCTAGGATCAGGAAGTGGGGTCCTACCGCGACCTCCAGCTGGGTCCTCTCGGGCCTGTCTCTCACCCTGCAGATGGAGCAGCTGGCCCGTGTCTTGGTCTAATCTGGCTTCCCCCTCCTTCCTATACTGCTTCCGGTGTACTTTCAGTGGTCTCATCCCCCCCTGACCAGGACCTGTCTTTCCTTCGTGTGCTGCTTGCGAGGCAAAGGTGTCCCGGTCCTGGAAGCTGGCCTCTCCAAACTGCCCCCTAAGAATCTCCGGGTGCTGGCACCCACCCCGGTCATATAGCTACTGTCCCTTCCCTCCTCTGCCACCCAGCATCATTCTCTCCATTCCTCAAACACGTCCGCTGGGGTAAGCTGCTGCTATGGACGCCTGCACACTGGCTCCCTCCCCCCGGAGCTATGCCACCACCTCATCTGGACTGACTCAGCTACAGTCTCTCCCTGGTCTGATTCCTCCTCCTTGGGAATCCACTGTGCTTGTTCTTTCAGCCGCATGACAAGCGGTCCCTCCTCCTCTCCTGTCGGTTGCTCGGTCAGCTGGTCACCCGCTCTTGCCTCTGGCAAAGCCTCCGATGTGCCTTCCACCATGCCGACACTTACGGAGCTGCCCACAGTGCAAAACGCAGGGAAAGTGAAAGCTCTGAACACCAACTTTCTGTTGGCTTGGCTGGAAAAACGAAGCAAGTCTGCGACTGGTGAAAAGGTTTAATAGTCTTGTGGTCGTCTCTCAGTCCAAGCTATAACAAATGTGAAGTCGGCGTTGAGAGCTGCCGCTTCTCAACACCGTTTTAAACACTGCGGCCATTCCTCCAATCACCAATCACGGTTTGTGTGCAGTCAGTGCAGTGTCCAATCACCGTAATCCCTAGCGCGGCGCAAGCTCCTCCACCATCCTACATGTCCTAAAGCTGACCGCCTATCCTACCCACCCCCCAGGTGCAATGACGGAATAATCAGGTAAATCCTGGCATGTTCGTGGCTGTGGCAGTCTCTTCGGAACTCGCTCAGCCACATTAGAATGACGAGCCGGACTCGTGCTCGACACATAGGTTTTTTTGTAGTTCTTAAGACATCAGGCTAGAAATTGGGAAATTACATGTTATAGTTCCAGTTTACGCAAAGTCAACTGGATGCTCTTGGGACAGTCACTCTTTCAACTCTAGGAAAGAGGAAAAGCAAACCATTTCCCAAAAAAATTCTTGAATACAACTCATCTGTTTGGAAGCTGCACTGCATATCAGTTTAATACAATTCAGAGAGTCCCGAGATATTTCACAAAAAGAATCCTCCACACCCACAATAGAATACCTTATGCCACCAGACTTGAAATGTTGGGCTTAGACAACTTAGAACTACGCTGCCTTCAGTCTGACCTAAGCCTAGTACATAAAATTATCTGCTACAATGTCATATCTATCAATGACTACTTCAGCTTCAACCACAACAATACATGAGCAAATACTAGATATAAACTCAAGGTAAATCGCTCCAAACTTGATTGCAGAAAATATGACTTCAGCAACAGAGTGGTCAATGCCTGGAATACACTACCTGACTCTGTGGTTTCATCCCAAAACCCCCAAAATTTTAAGACTAGCTACTGTTGACCTCACCCCCATTCCTAAGAGGTCTGTAAGGGGCATGTATAAGAGCACTAGCATGCCAACCATCCCTGTCCTAATGTTCCCTTTAATTGTATTCATTTTATGCATTCAATTCATGCTTTTACTTATATATATTATCGAATACATACTCGATAAATAAAATAAAATAAATAAATGAATAAATTCTGACTATGTCTATGTCCTGACTATCACATTGCCAATGACTGTATCCTAGATTGTGTCCAAGACAAAAAGAGTCGGGAGAAAAAAGAAGATCCTTTTCTAAAATTAGAAGAGTTAAAAACTATTGTAACTTGAATCGGTTGTGGACTAGGGATGAGGATGAATTCATAAAGACATGTATACAAAAATTGAGACATGTTTGTACTGTGGTTAAAGAAAGATGAGGATGAGTTCCACCCAAACCTTTTTCAGTCCCATGCAAAATATTCCGAAGTTCTGAGCTTGGAAAGAAGATATCTAGGTGTTCCGAAATGAAAATCTAACACCCCATACTTGAAAGTTTTATCCTGGGCTTATTTTAAATAAACCATAACAATCTGGAACTTGCATTTGCCAACAGCATTGATTCTGTTTTTGTTGTCTTTGGCTGAAGCTAGTTTAAAGGAGAAATGGGAGTGAGAAGAATTAGCTAGCACCTGTTCATAAACTGAGAAGTATTTGGGACATGAAACAAGATCTGTCTCCTACTTAGTAATTAAACTATTTGCCATGGGGAGGTAGGTTGTATGGATTATATTGCATTATTGTTAACCATGTGTATTTTCTATAGCTTGTGTTTTGTTTTTAGGTAGATTGCTATATGCAAAACCAGTGCAGGATGCTTACAATAGCATGCAAATTAACTTACCTGATAATCTTTGCTATTTCTGGTTATACTATATAGTCTTGTCTCAGAACTGAACATTATTTCCTTGTTAATTGATATTGATCTATTGAGTTCATTGAGTTCATTTCATTATTGTTTCCTGTTGGGAGAAAAAAAAGGATACTCAGAAGAATTATTCTTCCTGCAACATAAGGAACGGTTCTTTAATAAGGGGAAATCTTAATTTCAGTACTGGATGGTCAGGTTAACATTACAGGAGTACTGTCTTCCTTTCTGACAAGAGGAATTATAGCTATAACTCTGAAAGCTGCATAGACAAAAAGAAATCTGCAGCAACTATACAGAACATTCCTGCAATTATATTTCGATTCAAAAATAAATAAAGGAGAAAATACCACACAGTGAAGCACGAAACATACCATTTATTTAGAAGGATGTTTCTGAGTCCTGCACTTCATTAAAAATAAAAAGAAGAGCTGACTTATGTCCACAGAAAGGTAAAGTAGAATGGTAAACAGCAAGGAGTTGAGTGGGATAAGTTCATTATTTTGTTTTATTTGGTGGCGGGAGACTACCCACCATTTGCAAGCAGACAAAATACTCTGGAGCACAGAAGGATGAACAAAACCAAAATCAATTTTAGAGGAAGCATATTTTTCAGAATGCCTATACCCAACCTTTGTTTCAGATACTTCAGATACTTAAAAGACTGTTCCACATTGCCATGCTTCAGCTCATACTTATGTATCTTTCAAAGCCAATTAGCCAATTGTCCTTATGTATCTTTCAAGCTATCCTTATATATCTTTCAAACCAACTAAAGCCATTCAAAGCATCCTAAGCAGACCAAAACACCCAACAACCCCAGCAGAAAAAAACAGGAGTCATCTACAACAAACAATGTAAGGATTGCAATAACCACCATGTAGGATCAATAGGCAGAAGACTGACAGAATTCATCCAAAAACACGAACTAGCAGTCAGAAGACATGATGAAATTTTTTTAATTTCAGAACTTACAGACAGATTTAATTATAGTTTCAATTGCAAAAATGTGACCATCCTAGACCAAGCCAAGTCCAAAAATGCCAGGGAATTTCTGGAAGCCTGGCATTCTGACAAATCAGCCATCAATAGACACATAGACATTAACAACATCTATGCAAAAGAGAAGATCATCTAGCAAAAAAGGAACAAAAAGACCCAAGCACTTCTCAACCAGCAATCAACACCCAGATCAGCATAGATTAACTCCAAGGTTAACGACAGACCATCACTCAAGTAAATAATGTCCCAATCAAGAAAACTGCCTAAGAAGTCAACAGCAAACAGACCAACCAAAGAATCTCTAAGACCACCTCAATCAACATTGACAGGCAAGCCACTAGAACATGGGTGTCAAACTCATGGCGTCACGTTGCCGTCATGTGACATATCGCAATGTTTTCCCCTTTGCAGAGCTGAGGTGGGCATGGCCTACATGTGACACATCTGGCCCACGGGCCAGCAGTTTAACACCCCTGCACTAGAATATAAATGCTGTGTCTCCGGCCCCCGAGCAGGCCCTACCCTTGGAGGAGGAATCCGAGGATGAAGAAGAGGAACTAGCAAGGTCTCCTTCTCCAGGACCCTCCTCTCTAGTAAGGCCTCCTTCTCTGTCAGCAGCCCAGCAAGAGCAGGCTGTTGTCAGC
>JANHFM010010341.1:261171-272696 GCA_032468115.1 Grayia smithii | reverse complement strand
GTACAAAAAGTCTCCTACATGAGTGAGGTAAAATATTTCATTTCACTGTTTTTTTAATTTTAATTTTATTATTATTATTATTATTATTATTAGAAAGATTTATATGCCGCCCTTCTCCCGAAGGTCTCGGTGGCTGACAGAAGTTAAAAATACAATAAAACAGATTAAAAATTGAAGATTAAAATCAGATTAAAACACCATTAGAGATATTAAAACTCTTATTAACGGATCAGCCAATTTGATGAAATAGCCACGTCTTCAGGTCGTGGCGGAAGGAGCAGAGATCGGGAGTTGTCCGAAGCTTTTGTATTTTGAGGAGTTATTTTGGGTTATTTTGGGTGGGGCAAGAATGGCATCAGGCTTAAGGCCACTTTCAGAATGCAATCCTTGATATGAAATGTAAAGCAGGGGTGGGCTTCAGATCCTTTAGCAATGGGTTCACTGCCCAATTGCTGGGTAGGCATGGCCATGGTGGGTGTGGCCTAGTTGTCAGCCTGCACCACAATGGGGGGTCATTTTCCAACCTCCCCAGGCTCTGGAGGCTTTCCTTTAGCCTCTAGGAGGGCAAAAACTGCTTCTCCCGAGGACCGGAGGCCCTGGAAACAGTTCCAGAACTTCCGGAACTTCTGAGAGGCCCATTTTCCACCCTCCCCACACTCTGGGGACTTTCCTTGAGCCTCCGGGAGGGTGAAAATAGCTTCCCACAGGGTCCGAAGGCCCTCCGGAGGCTGGAAACAGGCCAATATCCAGACTTTCAAAACCTCCGGTAGGCCCATATTTTGCCCTCTCAGACCCTCCGTGCGGTCCCTGCACGCGTGGAGACTCCTGGGAGGGGAGGGGCATGGTGGGCATGGTCAGCCAGGGGTAGCATTGGGGGGTTCGCCGAACCCGGCGATCCTTGGCTAGAGAATCACCTGAACCCTGCCGAATCCCCAGGAGCCCACCCCGATGCAAAGCAATATCTAAAATTTATAGAAGTTGTGCATTTCTGAATTTATCATAGATAAATTAGTTCCTGGATTAATTTATTAATGTAAAATGGAATATTGCAATCGGCTATAATATGATAAACCAGATTATACCGTTTTATTATTGTTTTCACAGTCATAATTGATTCTATCTACAAAGTCACTGAAGGTCGGCAATCAGAAATATTCCATCGCCATGCAGAGGGCAACTTTGATCCAAGCTGTTGCTTTACAATTTACCATGGCAATCATATGGAATCATTGGATCTGATAACTTCTAACTCCGAGGAAGCACGTACCTGGATCACTGGGCTGAAATATTTGATGGCTGGGATAAGTGATGAGGACTCTCTTGCTAAAAGACAGAGAACACATGATCAATATCCTTTTCAAAGCATTCTATTCTGGGACAATATAGTGATTCTGATCGATCTGTCTTTATTAATAATTTTAATTATTATTTATTATTATTGAATTATGATTTTGTAGGTAATTCAAGGTGATGAAATACATAATACTTTCCCTCCTCCTTTCTTCCTCACCTGTGGGATGAGCTGGGCTGAGAGAGACTGGGTCAGGGCCTAAAGACATCTAGCTAGCTTTCATACCTAATGTGGGACTAGAACTCACAATTATTTATTGCACGTACAAGGTCTACTTTCAGTGGCAGTTCTCACAGGCACTTACAGAGTAAACAACATGGTTCAATCTTTTAAAGCCATCAGCCATTACAAAATAGCTACCATAAATGAGCTCCAATTATAACTGGTTCCAACCAAGGGAACAGTACTTTATAGTTGTTGTTTTTTCCTAAGGTGCTTAAAAATGATGTGGAAGAATTTTTTTAGATTTTTCATGAACACAGCACTTCTCTGCTGCATATAAAACAAGCATTTATTTTCAAGCTTTTATGTTAGTCTAAAAAATAACCTGGTTGCTTTTAGGCAGAGGTCTTCAAACTTGGCAGCTTTAAGACTTGTGGACTTCAACTCCCAGAATTCTCCAGCCAGCTGGAGTCTTAAAGCTGCCAGGTTTGAAGAGCTCTGCTTTAAGGTGTTGACTTATTAAAGTCAATGCAGCTCATATAGCAACTGTCAGAGGGGGGGGGGGGGTTGCCCCTAGACTGCAACAGAAATGTGGAAAGAAATGGAGTACTTTAATGAATAACAGAGAAGTACTGATCAATTGTTCTAATTGGCTCCCATCTGTTTGTAATCAAATGTAGTCTTTTTAATGATTCATTAGAAAGAAGCAGCAATTTAGTTTCTAAACTGGTGAGCCTGATCATCTCTGTTCATATAAAACTATGACCTCTCTTTTAATTTTGTATTGATTGACCCCCTTTAGAGGAAATGTGTAATTCTTACCCTCGACTATAATTTCTGTTTATTTATTTGGCTGGTTTTATTTGCCCTCACAGCATGCAGGATTGGAGCAATCAGCTTAGTGATTCTGCTTTGTTTTTTTCCTGTTAATCATGGCAAGAACATAAAACAGAAACATGGAGTAATAGTGTACAGTTGTTTTCAAGGTTTTCCGTGGACAAAGTGGCTTAGTATTTTAATCACATCATGTCTTTAGGCATGGTGTGGTCTCTACTCAGGTGATTCTATGCGATAGTAAAATGCCCCTTAGTTTGTGTTGGGTTATTTATTCATTGTATTTTGTATTTTACTCACATATTATAATCTAGTTGCCAATTCTGCAAATAACCATACACTAAAAAAACAAAATCACAACCACATGCAATTCATTTTAGAACACAGAAGCAGCAATCATTAAATCAGGATTACAAACATCAGAGTTTCTCTCAGAGACAAAATAATGTATCTATGAAAGAGAAAGAGAGTGAAAACATGGTAATTTGGGGCATCCTGTTTAATTAAAGACCAAATAAACCAGGGCTGTCAAACTCATGGCCCGCGGGCTGGATGCCACGCCCACACCTGGTTTAGTGAAGGAGGGGAAATTCATGATACATCACGTGATGATGCCATGACAAAGCGAGTTTGACACCCCTCAAATAAAGTAATCTAAGGACAAATCTCTAGAGACAAAGATATTTCATTCCAAAAAGATTATGCTCTGGGAAAGCATATTTTTTTTCCCCAGTGAGGATATTGGATGATGAAGTGGTTTGATTTGTCCCAAGTTGACGAGCTAAAAAGAAAAGAACGCCAAATATGCTCATTTCCGAATTTCAGCTCTTGTTATCATAAGGCAGAGAAACACTTGCCATCATTTTATGGCTAATTACTCCATAAATTACTTATGTAATTTCTATCTTTTCCGGTTTTTGGAGGCTTCACATGGCTGCCATGCATTTGGTTATGCAGAAATATTTCTTCAAGCCTTGTTTGCATGATCAGTTCTGGCAGATGGATGACTGCACAGAGAAATGGGCCCGTAGCATCTCCAGCTGGAGTGAGGATATAATGGCAGACACTAAAGAGTATGGATTCCTAGCAAAAATGCCTCTGTTCCATTTGTCAGAAGTGAACAGGGAACAACTGAAGAAAAAAAAAGCATTAGAATTAATGGGTTATTAAATTATGGAAGAAGAACCAAGCCAGATGGAACAGGATTGGTCCATGGAGAACTATTTCTTTAAAATAAATGACGGGCCGAGAGAGGGGAAAGAAGCTAAATTGGGTCAATTGTATAAGAGAGGAAGTTTAAGCACTTATGGTTCAGATCAAAATAATTCCTTGGGCATTTATTTGCAATAGAAAGTATATCCTGACTGGTCATAGAAATATTTTGAGTGTAGTTTCCTTTTATTGTGATCAGAAAAGCCCTGTGTGAGGGAAGGGGAATTCACATTTGGACAACAGTGGAGCCAAAGGTTTTCTTCCAGTATTGTGAAAAAGTGGTGGTGTGGGAAACAGTTGCAGTCAAAGACTAAGCTGGGATACTCAGCATGGCAATGTTGTTCTACTAACAGTACTGTTTCTAGTACTAGTTGGATCATCCTTGTAGCTCCTCAAAGTCTGCTCTAGAAGAATGGAAGACAATGGAAAAATCCCTTTGCTTGAGATGCAATTTCTGTTTGCATGTTACGGAGCCAAAAAGGGAATGAAAACTAACATAACAAAAAATAACAAGCCCAAAGGATAACAAAAAACCCAAAACACCTCCCCACAAGAAATCAGCACCCACATGAGCATAGACTAACTCTAAGATTAACGTCAGACCCACAATGAAAAAGTAAACAATACCCCAGTCAAGGAACTTCCAAACATGCTAACAGTAAACAGCCCAACCAAAAAAAAAACTATAAGATCGCCCCTATCAATACTGACAGGGCAAGCCACTAGAATATAAACAGAGCAAACCCCATTCCATCTTAGCACTGATGATGCTACCTAACTTGGCTAATGAAACATCTGCAAGAAAATAACCAAGCCCAGTAAGCACCAAATACTCCTTATTACCAAATTTAATATACGTTCTGTCATTATAGACAACATTTAACACATTAGATTAGGCTAAAAGAGAGAGGGTTATTTGTAGTAATAAGTATTGTGTGTTATGTCTGGCAACCCTGAAGCCTCAAAGATGGCCTCAGCCTGGTTCGCTTCAGGATTGTGCATTACTTGGAACGCTGACAATGTCAACATTGCAATTTTGCTTTGTGAACTTCAGTTGAGGATGTTTTTTCTGAAAACCCAGCCATTATGGAAGAAATCCACCTGTCCTGTTTAGAAGACATTGGGAAGTGTTACTCCTACTAATGGAAATTGATTTCTTGTGTTATAACTAAAGTGGCTGCAGGTTCTTAATTTAATAAGAATTAATCAAATTAATTAAATAGTAAGAATTAATCAAAACGATGCTATAGAGCACTGCACACCATGACAACTAAACACAAGAAGTTTTTTCCCGAACGCCATCACTCTGCTAAACAAATAATTCCCTTAACACTGTCAAACTAGTTACTAAGTCTGCATTATTATTAATCTTCTCATTGTTCCTATCACCCATCTCCTCCCACTTATGACTGTATGATCATAACCTTGTTGCTGGTATCCTTAAGATTTATATTGACTGCTTCCTAATATGATTCGATTGCTTATCTGTTCCCTGTGACTATCATTAAGTGTTGTACCTTATGATTCGTGACGAATGTATCTTTTCTTTTTTATGTACACCAATAGAGTATGCACCAAGACAAATTCCTTGTGTGTCTAATCACACTTGGCCAATAAAGACTTATTCTATTCTATTCTATTCTATTCTATTCTATTCTATTCTATTCTATTCTAGAGTAAGACATATACTGCGGTTGTTTCTATTGCTCTAACAAGCTTTCATGCTCTGCGACAACTATACCAAATGACTGACAAAAAAAAAACAAAAAACCTTAGATAAAATGCCTACAAAAAGCAATAAAACAGAGTAATAAACATAGGAATATTAAACAGAATGAAGGAACAGCATGAAGAATACAATGTACAGTAGAGTGGTTAGGTCATTAAAAATATCCAAAAAAGGAAGGTCTTGTTTTGACTTTCAAAGACAAAAACAAAGGTAATATGCATGGTTTGTTTCAACAAGATGTTTCAGAGTATAACTGTGACGACAAAGAAAGCCCTTGACCATGCTGTCATCAGGCACATCTTGCAAAATAGAAATTCTTGGCATATTTTCTTTATCCCTTATAATAGAATATACTGTATATGTAGGAGAAGGCATTCTTTCAAATATACAGAGGCAGCCCATTTGCAACATGACACGTTGCTGCCCCCACTTTTATTGGCAACAATAGCAATTGGTTCAGGAATAGAATTATGTTCTCTCTGATTAGTGCCATTCAGCAGTATAGATGCAAGGGCAATTGTGAATTCTCCAGAGCTTTCAAAATTAATCCCAATAAACTACAATTGCAGCAGTTCCATTTAGAGGTTCCCAGAATGCATACATTGAGTAATTTTGCATTTCCTATTGCAGAAATACAATCAAGACAAAATTGATTCTGGGTAGAGGCATGCTATATTATTTTCAACGTCTTGACTCAGATCCAGTTGAATTTGTTGTAAATGGGGGGAAACCCATACCAAGAAATTGAAAACATGAAATAGCTTAAGGGGGGGAGGGGGACTCAATCTGTCAGTTATCTCTAATTCATCAATCTAGACTATGGGCAGGGACCATCAGCCTGGAAAAATAAAACTCTTGGCAACCAATCAGGGACAACAAAGTTTCATTGTCTTAGAGCAGGGGGTCTCCAAACTTTGCAACTTTTAAGACTTGTGGACTTCAATTCCCAGCATGGCTGGCTAGGGAATTTTGGGAGTTGAAGTCCATAAGTCTTAAATTTGCCAAGTTTGGAAACTCCTCTCTTAGAGTGTTATTTTAAAAAGAGGAAAGGGCATCTTCATTTTGTCCACATTGTAACTTTATGGAGGTTGGGGCATTGCTTCAAGGCCAGGGAAGCAATACTCCTAATTTCCAGGAATGCAGGAATGGAGATCTGGGGAAAAAAGATAAATTCGTGAAAAACTGAAAGTTAGATGTGAATTAGACATTTGATTTTGATGTGTTTTGATGTATCTGAGTTGTAACCTCTATCTTATCCATTTTCTGTTTCATTCTGTCACTTTTCTGTTTGTTGCATATGTGTATACAGCTAGTTCTCAACTTACGGCCCACAATTGGGCCCAAAATTTCCATTGCTAAATGAGACAGTTGTTAAGTGAAATTTGCCCCATTTTATGACAGTTGTTAAGTGAATCAAAGCAGTTGTTAACTTAGTAATACAGTGGTTAAGTGAACCTGGCTTCCCCATCAACTTTATTTGTCAGAAGGTGACCACATGACCTCAGAACATTGCAACCATCATAAATATGAGTCAGTTGTCTTTTGTCAGTTGTCAGTTGTCAGTTGTCAAAAGTTGACTTTTGAACACAAAACCATGAGGGTGCTGCAATGGTTGTAAGTGTGAAAATTAAGTCACTTTTTCAGTGCCGTTGTAACTTGTAATGCTCACTAAATGAACTGTTGTAAATCGAGCACTATCTGAATGTGCCGGCATTAAACCCTTCAGAAACAATATACTCCCTCCTCCCTTTTCCCTTTTGTCCTAAGCTCCCATTTAGTTCTTTACCTTTGATATCCCTAATAAAAACTTGCATTGCTTACTGAATTCAACTCTCTCACTATGGAAGGATTTTAACCTTATCAGGTAGTCCCCCCCCCACTCCCCCCTTGGTTAAATTAATGGTGGAGTGGGTTTTTTTCTGCTTGGATAAACCAGTGCTAAAAGGGCCTTTTTCTGCATTAAAATGGATAATGGTACCATTTGCTATGTTGGCTCTTCTCCAGGATTTGTAGAACAATGAAAGGGTGGGGTGGGGGGACAAGATGCCAGGAATCCAGTCCACCACATCTCTGGCCATAGAAAAATAAGTACTCTCCATTACTGAATTATTCATTTATTCGTTAGAATGATCTCACTTTTCTTCTAGAAGTTCAAAGTGGCCTACTTTGAACTCTTCCCTACCTTCTCTCACCATAACTATCCCAGGTTTGGCTAAAAGTGACTGAATGTCACCAGTGAGTTTTCATGAATTAAAACCTGAGCTCTCCTGTTCTTAATGTGACATCCTAATCACTGCACCATGACATCTCATAGAACAAGTCCTGGTATTAACTTAATGTTGGCTTAGGTAGCAGATGCTGGGAGGATGCGAGTGAAAAGTGCCTCCTGGGTTTGTTCACTGCAATTTTATTTGATTGGCTTTGATACACAGAATTATGCAGATAGGCAGGTTAGCCTTTATTTCTGCTGGCAACATTTCTCTGGCCAGTCATTCTACAAAATGACTTCTCTTATTTTTTAGTCAGAATTCAGTAAGAAAACGGGATGTGCCCATGAAGTTCATAGCAGACATTTTAATCTCTGAACCAACTACTATAATGTCTCTGTTTAATTTTTTATTGTATTCATTTCCTTAATTTGAGATACTTTTATCTTGTAGCATCGATGACTTTAAGATCACCTTAACTTTGTTTCTTTCCAATCCTTTGACCTTTTTGCAATTTCTATTGAGGTTTAGATCTTTTCTTTTATGTTTATCCTGCTTTCTCTCCTGTTTAATTTTACTCATTTGCCTTGCTTTATGTGGAAAAAAATCTGGCCCATTTTCAGTACATTTTGTCCCTTACTTTAAAAATGGCAACCTTTTAGGGCACTATATTCCATGACAAATTAAAACAGATAAAACAAATATGAGAACATTGATAATTTTCCTGGATCCAAATCCTGACCTATAGCAAATTACTTGACCTATAGCAAATCCCACCAAAATCATGCAAATGATGTCAAGACTATAATTTATCTAATTTTTAAAAGCACATGACACCATCTCTTGGCTCTGCTGTTTATTAGTGAGCGATGCTGCCAATATTGGCTTGCTCTGATGAACACTTTACAAACCACACCGATATATGTTTGCATTCCTCTTCAGTTCAGAATTTGTCAGAGAAGAAAGGCATTAAACCTGTCACCTCAGATAAAGATCAGATGTTTGATTTCAAACAGAAGAAAGCAAACATTCTACAGAGGATTCTGTTAACTCCTTGAGTGCTTTCATTGAACTTCTGGGTAGCAGTAAGCCTACAAAGCTACTTTAGAAGTTCCCTGTAAGTTTTCAGGGCCACCTTGTTGATGAATTTTCTTGAGAGACAATGGCAGAAGTAAGATTAAAAAAAAAGAAAAAAGAAGGGCAAATAAAAAAAAAATCCTTACGGTTGTATCAGCTTTGGAAACAAGGTTGGATACCTGTTTATGATATGGATGTCAACTTTTGGCTCTGCCTTTTTGTAACAGATTGTCTCGGTGGCACCAAAGGAGTGAGCTGCTCTACAATCTACTTCATCGTAATAAAAGAACAAGGGAATTGCAGAAATGCTTTGGTCAAATCTCAGACTACATGAAGCATAGATTTTGTGCCTGTTCCATGCTTTGTGATTCCCTGTCAGAAAAGTCAACACTGCACTGCTGAAAATGCAAACTGAAATTTCTAATTTGAAAATACAGTGTCCACCTTGTCTACCGGCAAAGTATATGTCATCTGACACATACAACTATAGCAAGAGGTATAGCATCTGGCTTGAAAAAGCTTCATCTTCCAAAACTCAAATGCAGTTTCATTAGAAAAATCAAACTTCTGTTTGGTTTACATGACATGGTTTCATGGGTAGCTATAATGAATATTATTATATTTTTTTAAAAAAGAAAGAAACTAGAGAAATCGTCATGCTGAGATGTGTCATTCTTTAATTTTTGGACCATATGAGCCAAGTTTGCAGAGTTCTTCAGTGATTCTGAGCAAGACTTCTAAAAGATACAGCTGGTCGAAGTTTGTTTACCTTATTAGGATTCAGGATGCTAATCACAAACTATAAATACACTTACATATTATGCAGCCAATCATAAACTATAAATACACCATATATTAAGACAGTTGGGTCAGATCTTTATAATTTGCAATATGTTACTGGAAGCAATCCAGTTTTTCAAATGTCCATACTGTGAGATTTTTCAACAGTATAATGTTGATTAGGACGGGGTAGTACTATTATTAGTAATTATTATTATTATTTCCTCCTTTCTATTCTTTAATTATTTATTTAGATTTTTATCCTGCCTCTTGTTTTCCATATACAACTTTCAGTACTCAAGAGTGGCAGGAACGCAAAATCTTAATTAAATGGAGCTGGCTTTTATGACCTGGATAGTAATTTTCTATATATAAAGGCCATGAGTCTTTTGTGCCATAAGGCAATTATTTTTATGAACAATGACATCATTCTCAAAAAGGGTGAAAAGTAGATTTAATTTATCTAACTTTAATTAAAATGTAAAATAGCTAAAATTATTAATTTGCATGTATGCTCTTGTGTTTACTCACATAAAATTCTAATGGTGTAGCAACTTCTGGAGTCACTCTGCTGGTATTGTTATATCAAGTGGACAAACATAATTTCAACAAATTTGTTAAAGTATTTCAATTGTTTTCTCATTAATTGGGCATGCATAAGGTTGTATGTAACCCCCTCCATATACTTTCAATTGGTGATTTTGACCTTTAAAAAAATCTAACCTATTTTCACTGGGTTAGAGCAAATTTCTGGTGTCATTCTACCTACCTATCTACCCCCTCTTTCTCCTCTCATCTAATATTTAAAATTTATAAGGCCACCCACTACAATGGTTCTACATTTCTCTTAATCAGAATTAAAATGATATTGTAGGAGCAGGCACTATCAAATTTTATGTATGCAATGAGAAAGCACGTTTTCAACATAAGGAAAATATCTCAAGGTACTGTAAGTGCTTCACAAAATCAAGCCCATTATATTGAAGTGATGATGCGGCTATAATAGGAAATGTGATTTATCAGCTTATTGAAAGCAATCTGAAATGGATAGTTCAGATTTTAGTGATTATGGCAAAGGCTGCTTGGAATCCAGCTGTGTTTATGGCAATCCAGTGTAACCTAATACACCATCACTTTGACAAAGGCAAGCTGTGAGACTTAATTACATTGGAATTGTTTAATGGATCTCAGTACAGACTCAATACATGATGAATGCTCAAACAAGAATGATCTACTGTTAGAGTCCCCACATTGCCACTCATTTAACATGGAACAGTTTAGCAATTTTTATTGCATCTTTTTTGTCGCCAATGAATGATCAGATTGGTGGGTTTATTTAGTAGTTTCATAAGGAATAAAGTTCTACTTACCACATAAATGGTTAATATATGCATGCATGTATCTATGTATGCATGTTTCTGCTCATGTTTCTTGGGAGTCTTTCATTCATTAGCCTTCTAATCTATTTTCTGCTTCCTGTTTCTGTGGCAGCAGATGGCATTATCTCCATAAGTCTCTCTGTTGCCTTGTAAATACATTATTGCATAGGAACATTAAAGGGCAGGAGATGACCATATGGTATGTCATTGCAGGCTGCCCTTTAAGACCCAAATACCAAATTGTCATTTTTAACACCCTAGTTCTTGATAATAGATGTGTAATGTGATTTCTGGCATACATTGGGGTATGTGGAAGAAGCTAGAGAAACAGATTAACAGCTGGTATCTTGGTGCAGTTCCAGACACTCCTGTACTTAGCGCCATTACACTGAGCTGAAAGGGTCAGCTTTGGTGCGTCTTTCCAGTGGTGCTTCGCAGCAATGCCTGATACACTTTTATTGGTTGTATTAGTGAAGGCTGCAAAAACATTTACTTCATACATTTGGAAAGCCAAAACTTTGGAAGGAATAATTAGGGTTTCCCTGTGGGTCTTCTCATTTAAATTCAGATCTTTTAAAAAGGTGATAATAACTGAGACTGGAGGGTGAAAGATGAGGTCTGAATTCCCCTTACTTGTATTCTAAAAGCTGGACAGGTGCTCCTAAGACTGTAAGCTTGACTGTAGAAGAGAAACATTCCATTCAGGGGTGAAATCTAAAATTTTTCGCTACCGGTTCTGTGGGCGTGGCTTGGTGGGCGTGGCAGGGGAAGGATATTGCAAAATCTCCATTCCC
>JANHFM010010341.1:176969-193395 GCA_032468115.1 Grayia smithii | reverse complement strand
ATGAAATTATAGGTATTGTTAAAAGAATGTTAAAATGTTAGCGTGTTTCTAAGATAAATATGAAAGGAGCCAAGATACGCTCCTGACGGTTTTCTTAACTTTTATCTTTTTGCTTTTACTTTTGTGTTCTTATTTCCTATCTTGACTTTGTAATCTCTCTCCCTTTGTAAGTGTTTGTGTCTTTTTTTAATTGTAAATACTAATAAAGAATTATTTAAAAAAAAAAAAAAAAAAAAGTATCCAGTTGCCAAGCCAGATATACTAAATTCAGCATTTTGAATTGTATTACAGCTTGCTGGAGACAGTGCAAAACCAATGTTATAAGACATCAGTGGCTGTCTTCTGCCAGCAATGAGCTTTTGCCTTCTTTTCCAAATTCAGTTTCTGGATAGCTTACAAAGGCTTACATGTAAATCACATTGCAAAAGTCAATTCTAGAGATAGTAAGGGCCCAGGTTACTGTTGCCAAGGCCTTATTCTCCAGAAATTTGTGCACCAGACAAATGTCAGCAAGCCCCCTCCCTCCCCTTTCCAGTTAGCAATAATTTATTAGGGCCTCCAAGTCATGCCTATTCTTTCAGGATGAATTCTTTGCTTTCCAGAGTTATTACTGGAGCCAGGCAATAGACCAGGTAGTTTCTACATAGGCAGTGTCTTCATTTCAGTTTGTTTCTTCTGATCTAGTCCCTTACATTGTGAGTTTGGTGAGGTGGCAATATATAACTACCCCAAATAGTTAACAGCCTTTCTCAGTAGCTTATTAAAAGCAGAGGGGAGAGTAATGAACCCTGCAGTACCCCACAAGTCTCTCTCCAACCTATCACCTGGTACTACCCCCTCAGGACAGAGCAGAAAAACTGCAAAACAGTGTCTTATGCTCTTAGCTTTTGCAACATACCGTACCACCAATTGATGAAATTGAAAGTCACAAAAACTATCCAGTTTCTGTCCCATGCCCATATCTGAATACTGAAGTGGATCCATATAATCTAGAGTTGTTGTAATCTACCACACTCTCAATAAACTTTCCTAAAACGGTAAGACTGATGGAGACCAGGCAATAGTGATCCAAACTGGTCATCTCCAGGGGACATTGCCAATAAGACTGAATTCTATCTTTTCTGCTCTATGTTCTAATTCTGTAACTCTCAGAATCTGAGTTCCTGCAATCTGAGAATACGTTTCTAGCTCTAAATGTTATGAAGTGTAGTTCAGACTTCTTGAGCAACTTAATATGTACATGTAAAAAACACAGTCACAACTTCCAGACTTATATTGAGTGCTTTACGTACTGTAGCTGGTCAGTTACAATTGCTCAGGGGTAGGCTTCAAAAATTTTAGCAAGGGGTTCTCTGCCTGGTTGCTGGGTGAGCGTGGCCATGGTGGGTGTGGCATAGTTGGCCTCCTGCACCATGGGGGGGGCGGCGTTTTTGCACTCCTCGGGCTACGGAGGCTTTCCTTGAACTTCCAGTAAGGCGAAAACAGCCTCCCCAGGCTCCGGAGGCACTCTGGAGGCAGGAAATGGACTCCAACTTCCAGTAGGCACGTTTTTGGCCATCCCCGAGCCTCTGCGCACACCGTGCAATTACCTGCATCCCCAACGAGCCGTATGGGGACTCCTGGGAGGGGCAGGGTGGGGTGGACAGAGGCAGCCAGGAATGGGATTTGGGGGTTCTCCAGACTACACAGAATCTTAGCTAGAGGTTCTCCCGAATCCCTGCAAACCCTCAGCAGCCCACCCCTGCAATTGCTGTTGTGGGTCCATTTGGCAACATAGTAATATTTTCTTCTTAATTACCATATTGTCGCCATCCAAGAACAAGAATTCTTTCATGTTCTAGACAGATATTTGCATTTTGTTTCTGCTGCTTCATTTTCTGCTGTGTCAAGGTAGCATTGCATTCATTTGGTCAAATGCTAGGATTACCTCTAATTTATTTTTTTCTCTCCACCGTAGGTTTTTACAGCTTTGGCCCTTGTCGGAATGCTCATTCTTCCCCTCAATAATTTCCCTTGGGTACTGAATGGGATCTTGGAAGCCAAAGTATCCCTAGATCGAATCCAGCACTTCCTAGAGCTCACAGACCAAGATCTGCATGCTTACTATAGCAGAGGTACAGCAATAAAGAAAAATAAAGAAATGGTGGGATGAGACAGCAGAATGACAATAGCAGTTCGGGTTCATATGAAGTAAATGTGAAAAGAGAGAATAGATTCTTGACGCTTGAAGATTATACTTGCTGAAAAAAAATATTAGCAACTGATTAGCAACTTGGTGGCCCAATGCAGTTTTCTATAATCACTCATGCCTACCAATACTCCAAAAATCCAGGTTTCCCCCTTTTTCTCTTTTTTCTCTTTTCCTTTAACCCATGTTTTTAAAAACCAGAGCCCAATTTTTCTGAAAATCCATCTCTCATATAGAAAATCTATTAATCAGGGCAAGCAAAATTAAATATGTGAGCTGAACCCATTTTGCACTGTATGATTGAAATGTTTCTTATTAAAGGCAGGGAGCTTCCATGGGTAGCTCTGAAAAAAATCTTAAACTTGGGTAAGGTATGTACATCTATATATGAAATCAATTATATCTGTAAGTCTACTGTTAGCTACAGATTTTATAACAGCTGTACTGTTCTATTTCAGTTTGTCCTTCAAATCCATCTTCTGCCTTGGAAATGCACAATTCTACCTTTTCATGGTCACCAGAAAGCAAAGAAACCTCTGAATCTCATGTACCAAGAAGAGGCCAACTTTTCATACAGAATCTGTTGGTGACAAAAGTGAGTAATTAGGGGGAATTATAAAGGCAAACTGCACCATCTAGACCACTTAAGAGGGGTGCCTTGGTATTTCATTGTACGGAAAGAGAAAGGACATGCTCTGAATGAATTAATTAAAGTTTGCAATATAACAGAGGAAGACTGCAGGCTAATCTGTGAAAATCTTGATGTTTGTTTCTTCTAGGGTGCATTAGTAGGGGTCATTGGGAAGGTTGGATGTGGGAAGAGCACACTGCTTGCAGCTATAACTGGAGAACTTAACAGGTAAATAGACATACCCTGCTTCTTGTAACTTTGAACTCACTACATTATTTGTTACGATTCAATACAGATAGTTCCAGTGGTGAAATCCAAACTTTTTTACTACCGGTTCTGTGGGCGTGGCATGGTGGGTGTGGCAGGGGAAGGATACTGCAAAATCTTCATTCCCACCTGGGGCGGGAGTTTGACAGCCCTGTTCTAATTGAATTGTTGCTTTCTTTTCCAGTGGTCTATCATTAGCAACTGATCACGTTTGCACTTGGTCTGAGTAATCACAATAGGCCTCTGGTAGACTACAGCTTCTTTATCAAAACCATGTGACTTGACATGATGATACCCAGTATTTCCATAATTGAATGAATTTATTGTGATCCAGGCAATTGACTTCTGCATGTATTGCAGAATGTAAAAACTAACCAGCCCCATTGCCCATAATCATTTGGATAGCCATTTTGTATGCCCTTTGATCACTGCTGATATGTTTGTAGTCAAGGTGAACAGGTCTATGTTTGGGATTTGGAGAAAGGATTTGGGTTGGCTGCTCAAGAGCCCTGGATCCAGTTCACCAGCATCCGTGAAAACATCCTCTTTGGGAAGGAATACAACGCTCAATTTTATCAGCAAGTAATAGATGCCTGTGCTCTCTCTGATGACTTGAATGTGAGTATTCCATAATGTACAAAATAACTCCTATAGGTTCCTCAAGGAAATTAATTAATTAAGCAAGTATTTATTAGTGCTGCCCCAACTTTCTCTGGGCCCCAGAGCCTCCTACACACGGAGCTCCTCTCTCCCCACAAAAAAGTATGTAAACATTTTAGTATGTCACTATTACAGTATAGGTATTTTCAATTTGCTTATATACTCATACCATGGTGCACAAATTTGTAATTTGTTTGGTAAAAGTGGCACAAAGTATTTTTTCCTCATACGTGGCACGTCAGAAATTAGAACAGTGCCTAAGAACAACCACCCCGAGTCCTTCGGGAGAGGGGGCGGCATATAAATGCAATTAATAAAATAAATAAATAAATAAATAAATAAATAAATAAATAAATAAATAAATAAATAAATAAATAGTCCAAAACTTCAAGTCACGTAACAGCTTCTTGAATATCAGCTCTTTTTCACCCAAGCTGGCTCCCTGTTTATTTTAGTTTTCACCTAAAACTCTTATATATCTTGAGACCTATTGCATCCCACCTTCCACTTCTGTTCTTTAAGGGGATGTTTCAAGAGTATGAACCTTATTAAGGTCAGAGAAATGTATTTAAGTGCCATTTCCCAGTATGGGGTAGGCAATGGTAGAGATGCAGATTTTTGCTTGCTGAACAGAATCACTGTTACGTCTCTGTTTTTAGAGTGCTTGGAATGCTATACTCTTGAAGAGTATTTTAAAACTACAATTGGTACAAAATGTGGCAACGCAGATAGTTCTGGCCACGCCTAGGATGGCACACATAACAGTGTTGTTGTTGTCCAAACTGCACTGGTTGCTAGATTGCTTCCAGGTCCTATCCAAGGTATTGGCTGTTATCTTTAAAGGACTTGTGTCAACTCACTGTTATGTTTAAAGGACTTGTGTCAACTGGATTTTTTTAAAGCTTGGCTCGAGGCTCATGATTTAATTAGGGCATCCATTTGGAACCCTGACAACTCGATTGCAGGAGATCAGGTTATCTAAGGAACAGTCTTGTCCCAATGGGATTGGCTCATCCCACTCAATCTGGCAGAAGGGGCTTGCTGTAGATCCTGTCAGTCAAACGTTTTGGTTGGCGGGATCTAGGAGCAGAAACTTTTCTGCTGTGGCCCCCACCCCACTGCAACATTTGTAGTGAAGTCTTTTCCCAAATTTTTGGCCTTGCCGAAGGGTATTTGCATACCCTTGTTGTACCTCCTGCCGCAGGCTTCCTCCCAGCACCAGGTGGGAGGTGCGCTCCCATAGGGTTGGCCTCCTCAGGGTGCCCTCAGCCAGACAATGTCAGCTGGCAGTGCCCGGGGGAAAAGCCTTCTCTGTGGGAGCCCCGACCCTGTGGAACGATCTACCCGTGGAACTTCGTACCTCCGCTCTTTCAATCGCAACCTAAAGACATGGCTTTTTAATCAAGCTGGCTACAGTTGACCTCTGAATGGTTTTATTTTTTATTTTCTTAACTGTCCAATTTTAATTGTGTCATTGCCCCTTCTTAATTTGTACTGTCTCATGTTGTTCGTCTGGCCATTTGTTTATATGTATATTTATTTGTACATTGTCTATCTTTTTTATTGGAAGCCACCCTGAGTCCTTTTGGAGAAGGGTGGCATATAAATTAGATTATAAATAAATTAAAAACATGGCTCTGTTGGTTGGCTTGGGGGTCTGATGGTGGCACTCCATGTTGGTGGATTAATAGAGAATCTTAGAGTTTTTGCCTTTGTTTTTTTTTTAGTTTTGTGTCTACTGTTAATATTTTAATATTTATGATTGTAATTAAAAGCTACCCAGAGTCATGAGGGGTTCTTGGTGCTCTCTGAGCTTGCTTGTTTTCTTGCAGATGTTTCATTACCAAAACTAGGTAACATCACCAGTGCTAGTCACTAGTCACTAGCATTAATGATGTTACCCAGTTTGAGTAATGAAATGTCTGCAAGAAAACAAGGAAGCTCAGAGAGCACCAAGAACCCCTCACCTTAACCCTGAGTACAAATATTCTCCTTTAGCAGTACCCAGAATAATTTTGCAGAGGGAGTTGGTTGGTAGCACATAAATTTTATAAATAAATATTGATAGAAAGAAAAAAATGATTATCAGTTCTAATCCAAATTAGCAGTCTGTGAAGAGGGAATAAATCCATAAAATGACCTCTGTGAAATGCCCATCAAAGCAATAGTACATAAACCAGCATAGCACATGAATGATTTGTTGAACCTTTGTAGCAAATAGAAGATATCATTCTCAATTTTGAAACATGAAAGACTCAGATATTTTGCAAAAATCAGAGCTAAAACAAATACCTGAAAACTAGACACAGCCAAGCTTTGGGGGCAAATGAAGTGAAAATCAGTATTATTCCTTAATTAAATGACAACAAAGCATACTGAGCAAGCTCTAGATGCAGACAACCATTTAAGTCACAGTAATGTTTTCCTTCTCAAAGATTTACAGGATTCAACTTGGTTTTAATGGCATACCATCAGGAAATTACCATTGTTTCTATTCACACCCATTACAGTAATGGGAAAACCTCAAAAAAGATTGCAGTTGCAAGTTAATGTAACTTTTTTTTCTTTTTGGGAAAAGCACCAGAGCTTGTTCAAAATGGTAATTATATCCTAAAGTTTGAACGTTTCCAAGAAATTAACTGAAGTAACAGGAAAGGAAAATCAAAAGTAGAGCTGACGAGGTGAAAGAAACGGTAACAATTGGGAAGGGAATAAAAGATTACATCATCGATTTCCATAGCAACCAAATTCGTAAAAATAACAATTATGTTAGCAGAAGTTCTTCGAAATAGTTCTCTGATAGTTGAAATACAATTTTAGTGAAAGCCCAAGACAGATAATAGAAGATTTGTTCTTTCCAAGGAGATGTGATCCACTGTTTGTATCCACTCCTGTTATTTCTCCGCTGTATTTTAAATTTCTTTGGAAGAAAGGTACAACCTTTTGTGTCTCTGACAGCATAAAAGGAATGCTTAAAGTTCTTCCTCTTCCCCCGCCACTTTGAAATAGCACTGCCATTATTTCTTTTCTTCGGGATAAACATATCACATGGACGGTGAAAAAAAATGAACCCCAAAGGATTAAAAAAAAAAAGGGAGGTAAAAAAATACAGAGCCTTTTCACTGAAAAATAAACAACAACAAGAAGAAACTCTTTCAGAAGAGGGTCTGTTTAGCCTGAATTTTGGTGGCAGAGCTTACAGTTTGAGGGGTGCAAGCGTTCAGTATGCCCTTTGATCATTCTAGCTTAGTTAAAAGAGAGGATTGTGGTGTGGTTAAGCCACAAGATGGCTAGAGTCGTCAAATTAAGCCCCCCCCCCCCAAAAAAAAATCAACAAAAAGATTGTTTCCAAAAGTTGTTGTCAATACTGACATTACGTTTCACGAGATTCTTTGCTATCTTGGAGCATTCAAAGCAACTTTGGATGCACCTTAAGACGTTGACTTTGATTCCAAATGACATTTTATTATATTCCTATATTTCTTTTTACAAGAAGAATTTAGATAGAATTGTGCAAACCTGATGGGACATAAACATTCTAGTGTAAATCCAAAGGAAAACGCTTACATCAGTCCCATTGCAATCAGATTAATATTGTATTGATTTTTCTGGGAATAAAGGAGAGAAAAAATGCTATAATCCTCTCCTTATTTATCAGTAAGTGAATCCCATTGAACTCACCCATAGTCAGTAAATACAATACATAAAAATAAGACTACTTATATTAGGAAATGAGAGATGCAGCGCATGGTTCTGCTGGTGGCAAAATGTGACTTCTTAGCAGATAGGTCTGTATATCTTTTAAGAAAAAAAGATTGAAAATCAGATTTTGGGGGTTCCACTTGGCTCTTTATTAATGATTCTGTTTCCTTAGTGTGTGCTTTTCATAGATAAGTAATTAATTTGAAAGCATTCCAATGAACTTTCAGTTCTGTGTGACAGCCACTCCTATCTATATATTTATCCTACACACAAACAAACATAGACACAGAGAGCAGTATTTCAATTGTTTATGAGCCGTGGTGGCCCAGTGGTTAGAATGCAGTATTGCAAGCTACTTCTGCTGACTTCCAGCTGTCAGCAGTTCTGCAGTTCGAATCTCACTGGCTCAGGGTTCACTCAGCCTTCCATCCTTCCGAGGTCGGTAAAATGAGGACCCAGATTATTGGGGTAATACGCTGACTCTGTAAACTGCTTAGAGCAAAGCACTATGAAGTGGTATATAAGTGTAAGTGCTATTGCTATTATGTTAAAAGAAAAAGAAATAGAGCCATAAGGGAAAACTGTGAAAATAGTCCATTCACTGAGCAGTTCACTGTATGCACAGAAGATCTGTTCACTACTAAAACTCTCATGTCTGTTTGTCTGTTTGTAACCTTCAATTGAGTGAAATGTTGCATCATAGAGTAGCAATTCTTGAACCAAGGTACCTTAAATGGGCTAGTGTACAGAATGAATCCCAAATCTGGCATTTGTCAAGTTATGGTTGTTTCAGCACCATCAAGCTGCTGTGGTCAGCCATAACCATGTGATCATCATTTCCAACATTCCCTGATAGCTTTCCACAAATCAACAGGGAAGCTGGCAAGAACTTTAAACTCAATCATGATTGCTGAAGCTCTCTCCATAAAGTCTCTGGGGAAGCCAGCAGGAAGTTGTGCATCTAAGATCCCATGCTGCTGCTGGACAGGGAAGGGACCAGTGGGTGTACAGTGAAAGTTAGGTAGGCTGCAATACAGTTTGAGGAGGGTGTATGAGGATGTGTGAGTGGCTGACACTGCATGAGGACACACTGCATGAGGACATGTGTGTATGTGTGGGGGGGCAGTTATCTGAACAACTTGTGACCTTCCATGATGGTCACCTTCCCCATTGACTTTCTCCCTGAGCTTCCCAGAACCAAAGTCAGTGAGGATATTTAAAGAAATCGGAAATTGCTTCGGTTCCCATTGCATTTTGCCCACCAATGATCATTCTGTTGATCTATTTAGGTAAATAAATATCTCTGAAATGATGGCACAACTAAACTGATCACTATAGGTCATGGTTTGTCTAGTTTAATATACATACAGGTGAAATGTAAGTAGTTCTAAAGCCACAGAGGAATGTGGATACAATACATATCTATCCTATGCAGTGAATTCTACATACATAAGGCTATAAGCTATATTACAATGTCTATATTGTCTACAGTGTGTTGAAGTAGGGACATTAAAAAAAAGGGGGGGGAGCCACTTTTTAAGTTCTCCATGTTCTTTTTAATAAATTCATGTAGCCATGGATTTTTCCACCTCACTTAATCATCCTATCCTATCCTTTTTTGCCTCAACTTGTCTTTGTTCTATTGTAGCTAAGGGGACTTAATTCTTGTTTCTTTGTGATACAGACCATGGAATTGTCTAGATAAGACTTAGTTTCAGTTACATGGCAGAGAGGGCCAATTTTTTTTCCCACTGTTCCTGGGCTTCAAAGAAAGATGTCTGGCTGAAATTATGCAACCCTCAACTCGGCTATTTACTAAGTGCCAACATAGGAAGGAAAGAATTTCACAGGAGGAATAAGAAAACAGGAAAGACTTCAACTTGAGGATTTTCAGACTGAAATTCTCCTTAGTAACACTACAAACGCCGTGTTACAATCCCTAAAAAAAACAAACTATTTTTTTAACCCACGAGAAATGTGGAACACATTAGCTAAAATTGTGTTGGTCTGCACAATTTTATTCAGTAAAAGACATGTTTTTATGATACATTTAGCCTTTTAAATGACACTAATAGTCTCAGGGGACACATTGCTTTTTCTCCTGCTCAACAATTAAGTCTATTTCAATGTTATTTTGATAAGTTGAAACAATTCAGTTACTGTATGCTTGTTCTGCTGTGTGTACTGTAAAACCAACAGTAAAGCACCTTAGAGTAACCTAAATAATAGCTCTTAAGCAAAATTTAGACATAAACCATCTCTTACAACCACCCACATATTTTTATATCTTGTTTTTCCTATAAGAAAAATAAATTCCTTCAAATTTTGGAAGGTCAGGATTCTGACTAGTTAATGAATGCTATTAATCTCAATTGTGTTATTTTTTTCAAGACATAATTTTATAGTGTGTTTCTCACTGGTGTGGGATAGCAAGGCTTATATTTTTATAAAAGCAGAAAAGAATGTGTGTTTATGAATGATCTCAATGTCAGTATCTGTCTTTATGTAGTATGCACACTGCATTAATCAATATATCACAAGGCTCATTGTACCTACATCCTTGTAAGTGATTGTTTATAGAACTGTATACTGTTTCAAATTGGACTTATTCCATCTAATCATAATCAGCTTTTACCTTATGATAAAAAGTGGAAGGAAGAAATTACTTGCACTGCACTTTTCAGTTCTTCCCTCCATAAAAACTCCAGCAGCAAATTCTAAGCAAATACAGCCTGAAAGCTAGGGCAGTTAGAAAATATATGTTGAAATGCTTAAAAGCTGGCAATAGCATTAAAATTTAGTATATGCAGCTGATAATCTATGCCACTGGGCTACTGAATAAAAGGAAATGTCCAGCACAATTTTGCAATCCAATTTGATCTATATCTACAACAAAGGGGCTCTCTACAAGCTGATCTGTACTTCCCTTGGGAGGTACACAAAGAATCCGGGAGAGGTGAGAATTTATTGTTTAGATTTTAGTTACAAAGGTCCACTTTTCCTAAAGTTTCATTGTCTTCTTTTCATTCTTCAGGTGTGTCCATTTTGATGTTTGGATTTTTAGAGGAGATATGTAAGATTTCACTAACGGGCAGTGTGATGCAAACATTTTAGAATCCCTGATCCACAAGGAATGTGCAAAGAATTCGGAGAGGTCCTTCATGAAGACTTTAACTCAGGGGTCCCCAACCTGTGGGCTGCGGCCCAGTAGTGGGCTGTGAGAGGTTTGCAACCGGGCAGTGGAAATGGCTGGTGAGCGTGCGTGCACATGCACATCCTCACTTGTGCAAGCAGCGGGTGAGCACACGTGCACTCCATTTAAGTGAGTGTCAGGCATGCATGCACACTGCTTGTGCAAATGGAACTACAAGCGTGCACGCACTTGCCAGCCGCTCATGTGGAACCATCCCCTCTCCCTCCACACCTGTCTGCGAAGCCGAAAATGCTGGGGAACTCTGGTTTAACACATCTATCGATGCCTGCTGCTCCAAAATATGGAAGTGATCAAAATTATTGAAGGCTAGGAGCAGTCGTAATGAGGCCCTTCCACATCTTCTGAATAAGAACTTTGCTTAGGTGGCATTCCAGCAAACTGTGGATGCCAAAAGACCAGGAAAAGAATAGCCACGTTGAGCTTTTGGTAAACTCTGTCCTCAGTTTGTTGAGTAACTGAAGGTGCACATACCCTAACCTTAAACTTCCAGAAATAAGTTATATTTTGTTTGTATATCTTTAGAAAGTTAGATTGCCCCCTTGTCCAATATCCTAACAATAGCAAGAGTCATCTATTTCTTTGTGTTCAAGGACAAGTTGGGACACAAAGTTTGGACTCCTTCCACTGCTTTGCTAATAAACAAGCTGCTTCATTTCCTGGAATCTTAATACACGGACTGTCTGGGCAGCTTTAATCCTAGATGTAAACTGACCATATAAACTGCTGAAATGACATGTTGCCTTGATGTCCTATAAATGAATGTTCATTAAAGATAATGAAGCCCTGCCCAAATTAGGAGAAAACTAATGCCACATACTGTAGAGCGGCAAGATCCATGTCTGACTTTTAATATAACCTTAAATGTTATGGATATAAGGTGTGCTATTGTAGCAGAGGTGGATTTCAGCAGGTTCTGACCAGTTCTGGAGAACCGGTAGCAGAAATTTTGAGTAGTTCGGACAACCAGTAGTAAAAATTCTGACTGACCCCGCTCCCATCTATTCTCTGCCTCCCAAGTCTCCACTGATCGGGAGGAAATGGGCATTTTGCAGTAACCTTCCCCTGGAGTGGGGCGGGAATTGAGATTTTACAGTATCCTTCCCCTGCCACCAAGCCATGCCACGCCCACCAAGCCACACCCACAGAACCGGTAGTAAAAAAAAATGAAACCATCACTGTATTGTAGGATTGAATTTTGTATTCCATGTGAAAATCATTCATTATACAAATATGCACTGCTTAACTTTTTAGATATGGCTTTACTATTAGGATCTGGGTTGTTATCCACCTGAAAGAAATTGCTATTTCTCTTGCTTGGATAGGCAAGTAGTTGATAGTGAGGCCAATATTATTTTGTAGAGTCTTGCTCTGAAATATACTATATACGGGTACATCTGCATTTTTCTTCTGGTACTTTGACTCCTATGAATTATAAAGCTTATGCTAACCATCTACAGTTTAAGCTTGCTTTTTTAAAGTCCTTGCAGTTCATACTTCCTTGGTTTAGTAAGGAGAATTTTCAGTAGAAAAACTCAGCCCAAGAGCCTGATTTTGGTGAATGAGAATTACTGAGAAATCATTCATTAGCCTGCAATTTACAGTCTACTGATCTGCAAGCTATGAAGGTACGTTTTAATGTGAAAGTGGATGTAAAATCAATAGCTTGCTTTATTTCTCGCATGGATAAGTATAAATACATAGTTTAAGCCAAGGTTAAACTGAGTTTGCTATCATTAAGGACCAAGATGACTTTGGGCCTTTCTAACTGGGGTAAAACATTAGGAGAATAATGTGACCCTCTTGAGTTAAAAGCTGCCCCAAAGCTTCTTGAAATGAACATTTGGTACTGTGCAATCAAAACCTCTGTTTTATTGTGCCATCTGGATCAAACACGTGATATTGCAAACTAGTGGTAAATGTAAGATTTGGACCTGTATTTATACCATGCCATTTTACAAATGTTCTGGATTGACCTGAGGCCAAGTGGATTTCCAAGAACATTATCCCTACACTAAGGCAAGAATGAGTTGTTAAGAAAGGTTGATTTCCCTAAAACAACAAAATTGTGAGAGGTCAGGCTAATGTCTTCTCTTTTAGACTAAAGTTGAGGAACTGATTAGCTTACTTGAGGGTAATGGCTCAGAAATTGCATATTCTATTGATGTTTCTGGGTAAACCTTTGTTCCCTTTCTAAATGAAAGAATAGATTAAGCCTGGAAATCTATGGAGTTTTATACAACTTGCAAAATCACAAAACAGTGTCACATTTACTTTGGCCATGTCATGTAGGGGAATTCAATGGAGAAAGAAGTTGTGTTTGGAAGAGTTGGTGGTAAAAGGAAACCAGACTGTCAAAGAACACAATTGCTGGACACCAACAAAGGCTGACACCAGCCACAAAATAGAAAAACTCAAAGAAGCAATGCAAGGTAGGAAGATGTGGAGAGACTTGGCTCACAGAATCATCAAGAGTCGGACATGACTGAATGAATAACATCATCATCATCATCATCAGAGATCTTACAAGCTACCTAAAATCCCTCAGCCCCCCAAATTCCCACTGGCTGCTTCAATTCCTTTCAGCCATCTGTTTCAGAACATTAGGGCAGGCTTCAGAGGAGATCTGGGATATATGTGAATGTGCATATATGCATTCAGAAGGTGACAATGCAGGCAAAAATGAGTTGTAGTTGAATTGCCAATAAGTGGAAAGCCATTCATATGATGTCAACTCTAGGAGGTAGATAACGGGAAGCTTAGAACAATGTTTTTTGGGAAATAAGCGAGAGTAACAGAAACTTGCAACTCAACCTGTGTTTTACCTCCCCTTCTCTTACACCCCTGAGGGTCCAGAAGGAACAGGTCTGAGTCTACTTCTAATATTTTCTTGCCTCCTTTGGCTCTCTCTCCACATATCTTGTAATCTAGCCTATTAATTTGAATTTACAAAGAGGCACACAGATAAGCTACATTGTTGTAATGACTGTGTTTTGGAAAAATCATTTTTCTATTAGGATATCTTTGTAATATCATTATTATTTTGGGACAGATTTTCATATAGTGTATATATTTTCCATATATACAGCAATGCTTATGTTTGGAAGTTAGTAGAAATAAGTCTTGGATTTGTTTGTTTGTTTATTTATTTATTTATTTATTTATTTATTTATTTATTTGTTTGTTTATATATGTATTGGCTGCCCATCTTACCACAGGATAACTCTAGGTGGCTTACAGTCATAAAAATGTATTTATACTTGTACATTAAAACATAAATAAATTAAAACCAAACATTATGAATGATGAACCATCACAGTCTATTCTGATAACAGCAGTACATCCATGTATAACACTGCCACTTAAATATGCACACCAGGAAGAGATTAAGACTGCTGTATTATTTTAATCATTCTAAAGCTGTGATAGAAAAGATAATGCACTCATACTATCTCCACACAAGTAATTCACACTTATTTCTCCCTGCACACCTTTTAGAGACTTGTATATTTTGTATGCAAGTTGTTCAGTGTCCCATCATCATCTCCTACCTATTTTTATGAGTTTCATGTAAAATAAACATTCTGACAGGGTGTGGAGTCCACATAATAGTTACTCGTTCTTTATGTATAACAGCACTCTATAGGAACATTCCTTTATTCTGGTACACCAAGTACATTTCACAGTGACGGCTCTTTCAGAAATCTGTAGTCTGATATCTCTGTGGTGGCCTGCAAAGGGACATAAGGAACAGAGCAGCTGGTGTGTCTGTTATGAGCAGTAGAACTGAGCATAAGAAGAGTTTGCAAATGGCAAAATGCCAGCAGTGGTTAAATTAAGGGAAGAACCTTTTCCCTGTGTGGATTTCACAAACTTAATATAAACAAGTGACCCAATGAGTAGAGGAAAAAAAAGCTTCACCATAAGTTGACAACATCAGCCAGAGACTACTATCATATATTGATGCTTTGTGCTAGGCAACAGAAATGTCAACTTATTCAAGAAGCTTCTAATCCAGAGGTCTTAAAACTTGGCAGCTTTAAGACTCGTGGACTTCAACTCCCAGAATTCTCCAGCCAGCATAGCATAGCTGGCTGAAGAATTCTGGGAGTTGAAGTCCACAAGTCTTAAAGCTGTCAAGTTTGAAGACCTCTGTTCTAATCAGTAGACTGAGCTATGAAGAAAATGGAGTATGTATGTCAGATGTTCACTATCTTAATATCAAAGTTTTGCTATAGTTATTGATTGGCTTATTCCGCATCTGAATTATGAAGACAATACTACTTTGGGTAGGAGTGAAGGACTAAGTTTACAAATCAATTCTAAGCTTACCACTACTCAATGCATTTTTTTTTCTTAAATTGTAAAATTCGACAGGGTTTTAGCCCAGAGCCAACAAGGACAATTTGAATGAGTGACACCTTTTGGTGATTTATGTTTACTATGGTTGTGGTAGTGGTGGGAATGCTGTTGAATTTAGTTACTTAAAAAAAATCAAATTTATTACTCACCAAGATTATCTCTCATTTTTACTTGGATTGTTTTTTTAGTTATGTATATAATTAAACACATGTTCAGTTTACTGAATAGTTATATTTATATTAATATAATGGAGCTACGGTATCTTTCCTGCTAAGAAATAGAAACCTGAGTGAACAGAAGTAACGATTGCTGTCATATTTATTTTCTTTATTTTTTTATTTGACAACATATTTATAACCATCCAGTCTGGGCAAAGTATGATAAAACACAGTACAAAAATATCTTCCTCCAATTATCTGTATATATAACATGAGTCATAGCTTAAAAATGGTCATCCAATGATCATTGGCTAAATGTCAAAATTCAATATAAGAGGTAAAGTTTTCACTTTATGGGACAGGCAGAATCACATTGGACCTGATTCTGAGATATAATTCAGTGCTCCATCATAGCCAACTGTGTATGTGATAACCAGCATTTTAATTGACTTAGAAACCTGATGGAAACCCTTGCCACAATTGTAGGATAAGAGTTATTCTGCAAAAGCTGATTTCCCATGCTAAAAGATTCATGTACAGTTGTAGCGTACTAACTTCAAGGACAATCTTACATACAGCATGCTGTGTATAATATACCAAATGGGTATGCTTTGGGCAGATTTACGAAGGATTTTGCAATAGCAATAGCACTTAGACTTATATACCACTTCATAGTGCTTTACAGCACTCCTGGGTGATTTACAGAGTCAGCATATTGCCCCCAGCCCTCTGGGTCCTCATTTTACCGTCCTCAAAAGGATGGAAGGCTGAATCAACTTTGAGCCGGTCAGGATCAAACTGCTGGCAGTAAGCTGAATTAGCCTGTAATACTGCATTCTAATCTCTGGGCCACCACGGCTCCTTTAAAGGCTGAAATGGATGCTTTAAGATTGCAGATTTCCAAGATAACCCTGTTGCCTCTTAAACTTTACCTTTGAAAATACCCCCCCACCAGTGGTGGGTTGCTCCCGGTTCGGTCCTGTTCGCGCGATCTGGTAGTGGTGACATTGTGACATCACTGAACCAGTTCTCCACGTCCCAAACCCGGGCCCACCCGCATGCCTGAACTTACCTTTTTCTGGTAAACCCCCCAAAAAGTGAGCTCTATGCATGCACAGAGTGCTTTTTTCGAAGTTTGTCCTGCAAAAATAGTTAGTGCGCATGTGCGGTAGCGTGCAAATCACGCGCGCGTGTGCAGGAACAGAACTTGTAGTAAAGGTAAGTAGAACCCACCCCTGCCCCCCCAC
>JANHFM010010341.1:137631-149129 GCA_032468115.1 Grayia smithii | reverse complement strand
TACCAGTTTTAGAGCAATTTTGTGGAAGTCATCTGTTTCACCTTCATCATAGTCAGAAGATGAAAGAAGAGCTGCTTAGGGATGACAATGATACAGGATAGCCAGACCATCTTCTTATAAAGAGGAAAGAGAAGAGAAGAATGAGAAGGTGACGTGATGGCAGTGTTCCAATATCTGCAGGGCTTTCACTAAGAAGAGGGAGTTAACCTATTTTCCGAGGCACCAGAAGGCAAGAGAAGAAGCAATGGATGGAAACTGAACAAAGAAAGAAGAAACCTTAGAACTAAGGAAAAATTTCCTGACAGGAAGAACAATTAATCAGTGGAACAGCTTGCCTTCAGAAGTTGTGGATGCTCCAACCTAGGAGGCTTTTAAGAAGTGACAGAACAGCCATTGTCTAAAATAGTATAGAGTCTCCTGCTTGAGCAGTGGGTTGGACTAGAAGGCCTCCAAGATCCTTCCAAGATCCTTCCTGTTATTCTGTGTCCTATAAACTTCCTGCACTGTTTATATTTATTGATCTCAGAAAAGTATTGTTCTAATATTAAACACTGCTAAGGAAGGGAAGAAGGAAAGAAATAAATACCAGTGGCACATAGAAAAGCAATTTCGAGGCTAAAACAGCCTAGAGAATCAAGTGGACAAAGATCACAATAGTCAATAAGGCTTGATTAACCATGCACATTATGCCACCTGTCAAAATTAAATTTTGTAATTCCAGATTACTTATTACTACCTGTGGAGAGCACCGACTGTTCCAAGTACAATCTCCAAATGCACAAATGTGAATCAGGATTGTTTTTTTCTTTCTTTCAAGCAGACAAGTTGCAAGAGTTCAGCGATTCAAAAGTAAGCTTGACAGAGTCAAATATTGGCTAGCCCTGGAATGTGATGCACAGTCCTTGGGAACAGATGGCTTAATATATGACAATAAATTTCATATCGGAACAGCAATGCCATACTTCAGATAAGCATGTTTTTTAAGTTCGGAACAACATTTTCACCTCTAATACATAAAAGCAATAATTTTCAAATTCTGAGAAATCTTTGTCTGCAGAACTAAGGGGGAAATCCTTTTCTGCTCTAATCCTTTTTGTTGTTGCTGCTGTTTAAAATACACTGTTTAAAATTATAATTAAATGAAGGGGAAAGGGTATTTCTTTCTCCAGGATTTCTGAAAATCCTGGGGAAAGCAATGTTTACTGCCTTGTGCTAGAAACTGGAGTTCTGAGTAAAAATATTTGTAGCTCTCTGCTTTTCTGATATCTGCTTTTTGGTAAGCATACTATCAAGGGAGAATGAGAAACTATGATACTTTACAGCTAAATGAACTATTGCAGGGGTGGGCAACTGTGGCCCTTTTACAACCTGTGGAGTTGAAGTCTCCTGAACTATTGTGTTTTGAAGTTCTGAAATTGAGTTTTCATTAGGACCTCTCTCCAGGTAGACCTTGACTTATGATTGACTTATGATTGGTCACTTAGCAACCATTCAAAGTTACAATGGACCTCCCCAGAAGGGGAGTTCCAACCCAGTTCCAAAGTTCCAATGGCCACTTCCCCCCACTGTAGTCATGTGACTGCATTTTGGGTGTTTGGTAACCAGCTTGCAATCTGCAGTATCTCGCGATCACATGTGCATAATTTTCAGCAGTCAACTTTTAGTTTCCGGCAAAAAAAATGCCCATTAGGTAAAATGGATTTATTTAATAACTGTGGCATTAGTTTAATGACTGTGATATTCACTTAGCAACTGCTGCAAAAAATGATAGTAAATTAGGCAGTCACATGGTGACCCGCTTAATGATTGCCATGACTTATGACTGTAATGCTCCATTTTTATTGTAAGTCAAGGACTACCTATAACAGAATTTATAATGCAGCCATGTCAGAAAGAAAAAAAAATACTTCAATTCTTCTTCATTTTTTTCATAATTCCTTTAACAGTTGCTTGTCTTCAGTCACGATTTCACTGCAGTGATAGTGACAGTGTTGATGATGATGATGGAAATACAATTCTAGGATTAAGAGTGGGAAGACATGGAGTAGAAGAGCAAGACTATCTGGAAAGGAATTGGAACTGCAGAGAATCAGACCAGACAGGGTTGCTGAAGTTCTCTCTATCCATCCATTGCTATCTGCCTTCAGTTGTCAAAGAAAATCAAGGCTTAAATTCTTAAGCCTTGACATTGAAACAATAGAAAGTTCTATTCATAGAAATACTGAGAAAAAGAAAAATTGGGTGGACCATAATTCAAGGAGAACAAAAATAGCAAGTGCATTCATAATATTTTTCATGAAGAGTTTATCTCAGGCATATATAGACAATAATAGTCCATTCGTGAAGTTTAAAATAATCAGTTCTTCTACTTGTATACATTAAGTTGCCCTTCCACTTCCACTGTCCCTTTTTACAATATCCTCCAAAGCAAAGGTGGAATGTTTTAAATGTGTAACCCTTCAGCCTTCAACCTGTAACAAAAATAAACCAAACCAAACCACAAATCCTATTCTTTTTAACAACAGGAGCACACAAGAAGCCGAATGATAAGTTAGCTAGTCTCAAGGAACTGCCTTCATGCTATCTCTGCGATTCTTCTGAACATTGTTTTGCTTTGAGGGAAACCACTTGGCTAACAGAATATATTTAAGCCGAGGAGGAATAAATTTTGATAAATAATAAGGAGACGTCTCAGCAAGGCTTGTTATATAAACTCAGGATTTAGAGTGGTATTCAAAATTGCTTTCCCATGGCTTGCTAAATCATTATGAGCGGGAAAGGGCTATGAGAAAATAAACTCTGAATTTTTAGTAAAGGATGTTAAATATACTCAAAATTCATGCCATAACCTTTAGTCAGCTATGGGCAAATGCACACCAACAATTTATGTAGGCTTAGCATCTCTAATGTGTACCTGTCACATTTGCATTGTAGCGCATGTACACATACTTCATCTCCCTTGATGTAAATGTCAGCACTTATGCTGTCTACACCAAACATCACACCCCCGCCATGCCCACCTCACCCTCCTGAATGGGAATCCCTCATCAATATGTCTGTGTAGTTTGGAGGGTTTCCCCCACGATGCATCACTTTACCTCATTTGAAATGTATTTGCCATTCAGTCAATCAGTCACCTAGTTTTAAAAAAAATACTGCTGGGGCTGTTTACAGTCACTTGTTTTAAAAATCGTGCTAAGTAGCTTGGTATCATCCGCAAGCTTGCCTAGCTAGCCACCTATTAAACTTTTAAGATCATTCATGACTTAAGTACTGGTCTCTGGGTAGATCTTGAGGGACTCTACTCTGACTTTCCTTCACTGAAAAATTCCCCATTTATTCTTACTCCCCATTTTGGTTTGTGTTTTTAACCTATTTGCAGTTCCAAAAAAGGAAAGACCCCGTAGCCCACAGCTGTTAACGTTTACTGAATGACCTTTTAATAGGGAACTTTTTCAAAATCTTTTCGTAAACCCAAGTGCCTGATATGAATACATCACCTCAATCCACATGCCAATTGGCACTCTGAAAAAAAATCCAAAAGATTAGATCCCCAGGATTTACAAATCTTATTTTTTGTACATGTAGTCATTTTTGCTTTGATACCATTTCTACCAATTTCCCCACAGTGAAAGTTCAGTTGACTGGCCTATAATTTCCAAGATCTCCCTTGAGTCCAATTTAAAAAAAAAAAAAAAACTGTCACTTTGGCTACCTTCCAAACCACTGCTACTCAGCCGGATTTGAATGACAAGTTACATGGTTTTACTAGGAAGCTGGCAATTTCACATCTGAATTATTTTAGAACTCCCTGGTGGATACCACCAGGACCCAGTGATTTGTTAGAGTATAGCCTCTCAAGATGTTCTAGAACATACTCTCTGGTTACCTCAGTTTGCAATTACCTGTTCTGAGTCTCTCCAAGAAAGTTAATAGAATCTGATATATTATATTTACTATAACAAGAGATGCACAAAGGTTTTGTTCCATTTCTTTGCGGATTCCATAGAACCCTTGAGCATCTGTCATCTAATGATTCAACCACTTGCATGGGTGGTGTTCTATTTCAATTATATTTAAATGAGTGCTTATTATTCCTCTCTATGGTTTTTCTTCTACACTCCTAAAATACTTCCCCTTTCCCTTTCCTTCTAGGTCTGGAAGCAAGCTGGTAACCAATGCAGCTTACAGAGAAGAAGTGCAAAATGCACCGTTCTTGAGGCACATGTAACTGCCTGTACTATGATGCATTTTGCACCAACTGAAGCTTCCAGATGCTCTTCAAGGGCAGTTCCACCTAGAGCACAATTCAAATATTCCATTTGGGAGATAACCAGGGCATGAATGATTGAAAGTAGGCAACAAATAGGTTGCCTACCAATTGTTGGCCTGAACCTTGGCTTTTCAAGAAGAATTAGTTTCCAACATAGGTAGGAAAAACAGAAATCTCTTTCACAGATTAAAAAAAAGACTTTTAGAGACCTGGAAATAAAATTATCATAGTGTGGCATAGAAAAATCAGTAGTTTGCCATGAAGTCACTTGTCACCTTAATCTTTCAAGAATGATTGAGTATAACCTATATATTTTAGTCTAGTAAATGTGCTTTTCCCCCCCTTTTTTTCTTGTACTTTGTGGCTGGGCTCTGACATTTCTAGATGTGCCTCTCAGCCTGCTTTAAAGCACTTGATAAGTTCTATGGCTCTATGGGAATTTTGTGAAAGGAACCTCTCTCAATCTCTTTCAGCGATACTCAATATCCTGCATTGTCTAAATCTTATGTCTGGTCTATTTCTCCATTATTTTTATTATCCATTTAAAAGTTCACTCCAATGGTCTCTGCATGATTCACAGCCACAGAGATGCATTTAAACAGAAAAGTTTTTGTCTATTATTGAATTATATTGCTGTCTTTCCATCTTCCATCTGAAAATCAATCACCACCCACTCTGGCATTTCAGTTCACTCTTTCTGGAAAGCAAGGATTTAGCCTCTCTTGACAATCTTTGGGTCCAGCATCTCATTGGCTATTTTTTCCTGAACAGCAAGCTGCAGATCAAAACATAGGTGCCTCTTCCTTCCTCATAAGAGGATCTCTTTTAAGTTAAGAGCTACCAGGTAATCATAACTAGAGATACTTTTCATTACTATAAAAGGACAACAATGTAGTAGAGGACCAAGCTGGTCCCAAGGGTTTCATCAGTCTCAAGTCCCTTCATACCCACAAGAGATCTAAGTCCAGCCCTCCTTAAATTCCATTGATTCTTATCTACCACCATTTTGTCTTGACCATTAGTAGTTCAGAGATAGCATGTTTAGAAATAAACATCTCTTGTTTAGTCCCAAAGATGCTTTTTTAGGAGGCAACTGGACTTTCTTGGGTTTTTTTTGAAGATGTTTCGCTTCTCATCCAAGAAGCTTCTTCAGCTCTGATATGATAGTGAGGAATGGAAAGATTTCTATTCCTTGCAGACAGTTGGTCATTTGCATCCTTTTAGAGCAGTGGTTCCCAACCTTCCTAATATCACAACCCTTTAATACAATTCCTCATGTTGAGGTGACCCCCAACCATAAAATAATTTTTGTTGCTACTTCATAACTGTAATTTTGCTACTCTACACCTGTGTCTGGTCCACATAAGTACATTATGGCACCAACCCCATCACATACACCTGGATATATGTGATGGGGGTGGTGCAATGATGTCATCACACCGGGTACTCGTATGTGGGCAGATCTGCATGTGGGTGGACCCACCTGGAGATGGATAGAGGAGCAGTGTCTCAGTTCCTAAGATCATCGGAAATATGTGTTTTCTGATGGTCTTAGGCGACCCCTGTGAAAGGGTTGTTCGACCCCTAAAGGGGTCCCAACCCACAGGTTGAGAACCACTGCTTTAGACGAAACCTCCAGCCTCTCTCAATCAGGCACAGCATCCCTTTTGTCATGCTCTCCCCCCACAACAAGCACCCATAGACTGCACTGCTGCAGCCCTTACAAGGCAGAAAGCATTAGCCTTTCGCAGTGTGTGAATTGCTTCACGTGGAGCTGGGCTTACAGTTTGTTGAATTCACTTTTTTTTGCACCAGCACCCTCGCGCACATCTCCTTTGCTTGATGACTGAGTCAAAATTCTGGGCATGCTCAGTAGGAGAAGGCGGGATCAAGGATCTGATTGACTCGGTCTCCAAAGCAGAAAAGAAGTCTACAACCCACACAATTGGATTAGCCGTCCAGTACACTGGTGAACTTGTAAGATTCTGCTAGGACGGTTTTATTATATCAGCACAAAATTAGACATATTTTAAGACACAAAGCAAAATAATTTTGTGCAAATTATACAATATATTGAGTACCTACTTGAAAACTGGCATCAGGATTCCTTGCTAAACTATGAACATTTAGTACAACACTATAAAAGAAAAAAATAGAATGTCTACTTTCTTACATAAGTTTTGTTTCCTATGTTGAATGTAATATATTTTTACTGGGTTTTCCAATAATTCTATCTAGTTTTGTATTGGAAAAATACAAAACACTGCACTTGATATTTTGCTAGAGAGGATGAGATAATGGATGAAAATCGCAACAAGCTTGATGGATTATAGGAGGGCTAAAATTCTACTTTTGGAAAAGGCTTAAAGGCAGGAATAGAATATTTTACCTTTGAGGACTCTATTACAGATAGAACCAATTACCTGAATTTGAAGATCCCTGAATATAGTACATACAGTACATATGCCTGAATGAGAAACCTGAATACAATGTTACTAATAAATGGATTTCATTATACAGATTAAATTTTACTATGAGTACTGGTGAACATTCTCAGTTATAACCTATAACACAGTTTTCATGCCTCATACATAAATAATGTTTATCAGCAAAGGACACATATTTATTTAGAATCATGTCCTTTGCTTTTGAATGGTGTTTGCAGATATATTTTTTAAAAGTACTGGTGTTTGAAGGCTCCTTTTTTAAAAGTATTATTTAAGATTTGGACCTAAAACTTCTTTTACAGACAGTCCTTTCTGTGTCTTTTACAGAAGACACAAAAAGAACTGGGTCTTTTACAGGCACAGAGGACAATAAATTACTTCTACTCTTCAATACAATTGAAATATTTTTTCCTGCTCTCTGGAGATATTATGTTTTATAGAATATGCATTTCACTGAGGTGCCCTTAATTCTACACTTTTTATTTTTAAAAAGGGATATAAATTTCATGTGGATTTTATCTGATCAACTGTCTCTACATTTCAATATTTATCAGATTAACCTATTATAATTTAATACACATTTACTATGTAATTCACAGTGAGTGTAATTTATAATTTTATTACCTTTATATTTTAATCAATATTTTAGCAACCAGTAAAGTGTTTTTAAAAAGTAGATTAAATAAGGACTCTATGTATATAGGCACATGGTTTCCATTTAATAGTTCATAAAATGGAAGCATTAGTACATTGGTGTGTTTAGTAATCTCTAGATTAGAAATCCTAGTTTAAATAGAATATCATGAACAGATTAAAATTACACTTGTTTATATTCATGGCATGCCAACCAAAACGCAAAAACCCTCAAAGTTATATTCCTTATTATTAGAAGGGAATGCTCATATGGTTCAAATTGGTATGTGCTGTAATTCTGCAGGTGTTTGTCTACATCAGGGGTGTTAACCTCAAGGCCCACGGGGTGCTTAGATCTGGACTGTGGGGCTGCCCTGGAAATAGCAAAGGCTCTGTTTTTCCTGGCAGAGGGTTTCAGGAGGTCATTGGAGCCAAAAACAGAACTTGTGAGGGCTGCATGTTGGCATCATGAGCTCCGTTTTCGCTGACAGAGGGTTGCAGGAAACTGTCGCTTGGGAGCCCATTTTTGCTGGCAGAGCACTTGGGCCACCACAGGCGACCTGACACAAGTGACGTCAAGCTGGCCAGGCCCACCCTGGCCCCAAGGTCAAACACAACCCTGATGCGGCCCTCAATGAATTGAGTTTGACACTCCTGGTCTATACAATGAAAAACAGCAGAAAAATCCCAGAAAACAAATTGGAGGCAAAGCAACTAGGAGAGAAGTTAGTAAACTGGTGGAACTAGAGAAGGTGGTAGAGATTAAGGATAAGACTCAGTTACTGGAGAAAAATATAGAAGGTCTCACTTCATCTGAAGCTGGAGTGCTAAATAAAGGTTCATACATAACAAGTGCTAACTGGCCACAGGACTCGAGAACAGACCACAGCAATCTCCTAGAACAGGAACCGTAGAAGACAACATGAAACCAAGAGCATCCAGGAGTATATCAGCAAGATGACACACAAAGATGCGCTGATGAGAGAATGCTTGAGGCAGCAGCGGACATGGGAGAAAAATCAAACACACGTATTGCCATGGCAAGACAAGACCTTTTGTAGGTTGTACCACTGACAGACAGCTGAGGTGGCTGACAGTGAGAAATTCAACCAGTGTCTGGAAAGGGCTGGACTAAAAGATAGCACTGAGGGATTGCAGCACAAAAACTGGCACTAAGCACCAGATCCATTAAATAGAATAACAGAGTTGGAAAGGAGCTTGGAGGTCTTCTTGTCCAATCCCCTGCTCAAGCATAGATGCAGGGTCTACCACACTAGACCTGATCTAAGTACAGACTGTGTAGCGAGGCCTCAGAGACAATCCAATGCATAGTGAGAAGGTTAAAGATGCAAGAAGGAACAGCATACACTGAATGATGCAACCCGTAGCTGTCATTGTGTACAAAAGCATTTTTACACAAGGTTTGGGCTAGACCTGTGATGGCAAACCTATGGCACTCGTGCCATAGCTGGCACGCAGAGCCCTCTCTGCAGGCATGCCAGTCGTCAACCCAGCCCAGCTGTACGGCGCATGTGTGCGCCTCCTGCAGCCAACTGGTCTTGGAGTCTCTTTGGGCACTCAGCACCTAAAAGGTTAACCATCACTGGGCTAGACCGTTCTAAGTTCATATGGAGGGGGTTCACAGGAGGTAATGGAAAAGAAGATGTCTAGGTTTCTGTGATGCTTCCAGATCCAGATGGATCGACAGGTACCGCACAATCAGTCTAATATCGTGGCAATAGACAAGAAACAGAAAACAGTGGTAGTGACAGATGTAGCGGTGCAAAGTGCCAGCGACATGAGGAAGTAGTATGAGAAGCTGGAGAAGTAGCATAACCTGAAGGATTAACTGGAGACAATGTGGAAAGGAAAGACCAAAATGATCCCAGCAGTGATAGCAGCACCTGGGGCTGTGATTCCTAAGTGGAAGAGTTACTCCAACAAATCCCTGGAATACTTTTTTCTCTTCTCTATTCAGAAGTTATCTGAATAGTGGACTGTCAATGATTTAAGTAATATTGTATAAACATCACTGTATCAAAACAATAGAATGCATTAAGATGTATTAAGATACAACATATTTGACTCTCAAATCCTTACTCTTACTATTATCATTACTTTTTGACTTTGAAGTACAGAGTTCATAGAATAGCGTGACTCATATGTATGCATATGTGAACACAAAGGACTACTCACATTTAACATTGTTACAGTTTTTTAGTTATTATGAAGCTTATATGATGTAAGTAAAAATTAGAACGAAAAACTTATTTATTTTTATTTTAGTAAAATAGTTTTAAAATCCTACCATCATTATTCTCATGCTAAAATTGTCACAAAATGGAAATATTTTTCTTTTAATGAGACAAAATTATCCCTGTAATTAAAAATATATTTACTAGAAAAAAAATGGTAGTACTTAAAATGTACAATATTTTTAAAGGATAAAATAAGTCCAGAAAAAGTTATATGGAATGTACATTAAGGTATGACAGTTTTATGCATTGTTGGCAACTGCCAAATTGATGTTTGTTGGAAGAAAACAAGTAGAACTAAAAATATTCATTCCTATGGATATTGCAATGTTTTCCCCTTCTCCTGGAAGAAAATAGAGTAAAAGAAGAATGTGTAACAGATGAGAATATTAAATGAAATACTTTTTCAAATTTGCATGAACTTTAGCCCCAGATTGGATGCTGCAGATACCAGATACTGTGGGATTTTTAAAAAAATAGCAACCACATAAAGCATTTACAGTAAGATAAAGGAAATCAGAAATTATTGCATAATTCACATTTTGGTTATCAGAAGAATGAGAGATTTTTCAGGAATGATGTAAGCAATTTGCAATATTAAATTTCATTTCTTAAAATTTCTTCTTCTTGACCTATGACCACAATTGGAACCAGAATTTCTGCTGAGCAAGACAATTAAGTGAATTGTGCCCGATTTTATAGCCTTTTTTGCAATGGTTGTTAAGCTAATTACATCATGTTTTAAGTGAATTGTTCAGTTAAGAAGCAAATCTGGCTTCAACAGTTGACTGTGCTTTTGAAATCTGGCTAGAAAGTTTGCAAATTGTTATCACATGACCCTAGCAATCTGCAACCACTGTAAATACATTCCAGTTGCCAAGGAACCAAATTTTGATCATATGACCATGGGAAAAAGTCACTTTTTTTCAGTGCCATTGTTATTTTGAATGGTTGCTTAATCAATGGTTTAAATTGAGGTCTACCTGTGTTACTTCCTGATATATTGTTGACTATACTGCTAGTTATTCAAAAACATAATAGTACAGAGACAGGGAATTTGTAGTTTCAGATGTTGCTAACTACAATTTCCAGCAGCCTTTACCACTGTTCCTGTTGAATGGAGTGGCTGGAAATTGTAGATTGTTAATATCTGGATATTCCTTGAATAATTCCTTATGAATTACTATATCATGGAACAGTTTAGGGAATACTGCTGAAAACTCCACCTGGGATCCAGGTACAATAGTCCTTGACTTACAGTGGTGATTGGGATTGGAATTTCCATTGGAAAGCATTGCAGCTGTAAAATATGACTGCATTGCTTAAAGTATCATCATTAACTGAATCCCATGATTTTTAGGTGACAGCTTCGCACAAACAAAGCTGATAGGAAGTTGTAAATCTCAGGTTGGCAGAGAGGTAAGTAGGTGGGAAAGGAGCAAGGGGATGGGCAGAGATATAGTAGTAGCAGGCTGGAAGCAATCACGATGGTGCATGGGTTGGGAAGAGTGCACAGGGGTGTGTGAGTGGATGATGCTGCCCAAGCACAGAGAGGCTGGCCTTTGACTTTCTGGGGAAGATAGAACGAAAGCTTGCAAATGGTGATCATGGGGTGCTTGGCAATCCATTGTTAAGTTTGAATGAGTTGCCAAGCACCCAGGCTTTGATCAGGTGACCATGGAGTGTTGGGATGGTTGGAACTCCAAGGACTGGATGTGCCATTGTAATTTTGAACATACACTGAACAAATGGTTGTAAATTGAGAAGGTTTACGTTGGTCTTACCTGAACGTTGTTTTTCCTCACGCTGCGTAGAGAGCTCAACAGTGGGTGTTAACTCCAGTGATTGGTTAGATACTGAGTTTTGGAAATATAAAAGCCCCTCCTCCTG
>JANHFM010010341.1:71623-82816 GCA_032468115.1 Grayia smithii | reverse complement strand
AAGACGACCCCCCACTTATCTGAAGATTTTAATGGGTTAAAAAGTCGTCTTATACGCCGGAATTTACGGTAGTCTTGCATCCATCAATATATATAACATCAACGTTCCAAAAATTTTTTCCCCCAAGTCTTTTTCCATTTAACCCAAAAGAAAAGTTTCTGGTTTTATCTTTATGTTCACTTTAAGAATTTTCTCTATTAAAATATGAATCTTACTCCAATATTTCCTTGCTTTAACACGTCTCCCATAAATGATAAAACCTCCCTTCTTTACATTTACATTTCCAAAATTCATTTGAAATACCTTTATACATTCTGGGTAACTTGCCTGATGTTAAATACCAGCAATTATCATTATTGGATTTCTTTTGGATATGGGTTTAGTACTATTTTAGGAGTGCATTTGATCTGTTTTCAAAAGAAATCTGAACAACAGATGACATATGTTGGAAGATTTGCACCAATGGTGGATTGCTACCAGTTTGCACCGGATCAGGTGAAGCGGTAGCAGTGGTGGGAGGCTCCGCTCGCCTGCTTGGATGTGCCTGCACATGCGCAGAAGCTTCTGCGCATGTGCAGAAGCATTGCAGATATGCACAAGCCAGTGGTGGGTTGCTCCCGGTTTGCGCCGGTTCACATGATCCAGTAGCGGTGACGCTGTGACGTCACCGAACCGGTTCTCTGCGACCAGGAGCTGGGCCCAGCCGCGTGCCCGTACTTACCGTTCTGTGCTCTCGGCATGCTCCGCGCATGCGCAGAACACTTTTTTGAGGGTTTTGAGTTATGCACGGACTGCGCACCGACTGAGCGCCGACGACGCACAAAGCACGCGCATCATCCGAACCAGTAGTAAAGGTAAGTAGAACCCACCCCTGGCGCAAGCGCCCATGAGTGAACCGGTAGCGAGGGATTTTGAAACCCGCCCCTGATTTGCACCATAAGGGAAATCTTCTAGTTCAGAGAGTGGATGTTCTTCCTTGGTTCCACCAAAGTCAGCTGCTGTTCTAGTTTATCTGCTTTACTGTTTGCATCATTATTTGTATCTTAAAACGTTTCAGTTCCAGACTGAACTGGTTGTCAGCATACATGGGAGATGAGATCTGATGTGGTAAGGAAGCTCTTATAGCTGGCTGTCAGTTCTCCTGCTAGGACAACAAATGAATTCTGGATGTGAATATGGCAAGGCTGCAGCCTGCTGGATTCTTGTGGTTCAGTTATGGTCTATAAGACATACTTTAAAAGTTTCTTGTTTAGGGCATAAAACAAGATATGTCAGAAAAGAATCCCATAAAATCTCCCAGTCATCTATCTATTTTAAGGAGCAAAGCATTAGAAAAAGTAATTGCTTACTGTACATTTTCAAAAAGATTTTCTAGATTTGTATTGAAAGTTGAGGTAGGTATCTTAAAAGGGGAGGGGGGGGGTTGTAGCATGTTGACCTCAAAAATAATGTAGCTTTTTTAAAAAAAGGTCTTTTTCTATTAGTATGGGCCTGTGTCTTATCTTATGATTAATATTTTTAAAATGAAATAAGATGCATCCGCTTCAAACTCAATTTTTTAACAGAGGAAGCAGATTCTACCTTGAATGGAGGTCCCTTTTATAGAAGATAACCCATACTTCAGCAGTTATACATTTTCCTGTGGATCTCCTAGAGTTTAAGTTTTCCCCAATAAATGGAGAGTGCTATTATTACTGTACTTCTTCCATTTCTTTGTGTATCCAAAGCAGATGTACGCATTAACACCCTGCCACACCTTGCAGATGGTCAGGCAAAACTCCTGCTACCCGTTTTAAGAAAAGTTTAAATTTAGAAAGGTGAGAATATTCACAAATCTTAAAAGAAAAATTACTGGCTGGCAAAGAATTCTCCCTCCCACCCTTGACAATACTTTCCTTCATAATGTAGGATGGTCTCCCATCTATTTTACCTGTCAAACTTAGAATAGGCTGTTTATAGTTGTCTCCTTTTAAGAGGAATTAGCACAAACTTGCCATTCAAAAGACAGGGGTGAAAAAGTTTAGCGTTCCTTTAAACACAGCTCTGCAAAAAAATTTTTCAGGTTGAGGGCTACAACTAGCTCTTGAATGATCAGTGAGGGAAGGGGGTGCATTCTCCAAATGTGATTGGAAGGATGGCCAAGAATTAGACGTGGCCAGAACAAAAAAAAATGTATCATTTCAACTGAAATGAAATGGGCTTGATGTGACTCCTTTTGTGCATTAAAGAGTTTCCTTTATGTTGCATAAGATTTTCAGCTTGATGATAGAACCTGCAGATCCAGCAGCTTCCTCTGCCCAATGTCTCTGTAAACAATGAGAACAGCTGTCATGTCACCTAGACTCTGGTGTCTAGGATGAAAGACGACATGGCTCCATCCATAAACCTGTATTTTATCCCTTCTTAAATTCATCTCTGAACACCAGACCAGGGACTCTTATTTAGCAAACTGCATGTGACACTTGATGCAGGCGGGACCATGTATTGCAATATTTAAAAGTTGAATGATGGCAACTGGACCAAACTGTGTTAATCTGAGATGTTTCATTGCTCATGCAAGCAACTTCATCAGTCAGAATAAAATTAGGCAGAGATTTAGAGAGTTATTGGAATGTACCAACTCTTGCCAAACCAACTTTTTTTTTTTATTTCAATTTATATCCCGCCCTTCTCCGGAGACTCAGGGCGGCTTACAATTTATTAAGCACAAATTAATGTGCTTAGCCATAGCCTTCATTTCTTGTATATGCCTGCTTATTAGGGCTTTTGCCCCCACCCAAGCGGCATTTTTACAAAGTCATCTTATTGCCCCCAACAATCTGGGGCCTCAGTTTACCTACCCTGAAAGGATGGAAGGCTGAGCAACTTCAGGCTAAAGTGTTCATACATCCCAACAACTCTCTGATTCTCTGCCTAACTAATTTTGCTCTGACTGATGAAGTTGACTGGATGAGTAAAGAAACATCTCAGATTAACAAAGTTTGGTCCATTTGCCATGATTCAACCTTTAGACCAGGGATGCTATTCAGCAGTTCTGACCGGTTCTGGAGAACTGGTAGTGAAAAGTTTGAGTAGTTTGGAGAACCAGAAAATACCACCTCTGGCTGACACCAGAGTGGGGTGGGAATGGAGATTTTGCAATATCCTTCCCCTACCATGCCCACCAAGCCACGCCCACCAAGCCACACCCACAGAACCAGTAGTAAAAAAATTGAATTCCACCACTGCTTTAGACGCCTTTGGATTAAGTCTTCATTGACATACACATGTATTACAGTAGTTTGTTGCTTGGTGCAGTGGTGGGTTGCCCCTGGTTCGGTCCGGTTCGCACGATCCGGTAGCAGTGATGCTGTGACATCACCGAACCGGTTCTACGTGTCCCGGACTGCGCCCCCCCGCGTGCCTGTACTTACTGGCCCGGTCGTGGAGTGCACTTGCGTGCATGCGCAGAAAACTTTTTTTGACCTTTTTTGGCCAAAAAAAGCTTCTGCGCATGCGCAGGAGTGCCTGTTCAGCGCACGTACGCATGAAGCGCGTGTGCACTGGATGCGTGCTCTGCGCACACCAGACACACGCTCCGCATGCACCGGATGCATGTTCCGCATGCCCCGACCACATGCAAAGCACGTGCACCTTTAGAACCGGTAGGACAGGTAAGTAGAACCCACCCCTGGCTTGGTGGTAGGGCTGTTCAGGGGAAGGGGATGTAAAAAATTCAAGATGGCTCCTGCACCTACACAATTAAAGTCCTGGCACATAAAAAGGGAGCAGAGTTTTAATTGTGTGGGAGGGGAAGCCATCTAGATGTTTTTATCTCCCCTGCAGATAGCACCATTTGGTGACAGGTGTAAACAAAGGTGAGCCACCCATTATTCCAATACGACTGGATGAGACTGACAGGAATTAGGGTGTACTGATGATCAAAATCAGACCTGACCCCCTTTAAAAAGAAACCTAGGGCTCAGGAAGGCCTCTGCAAATGCTTGCTTGAAGGGAAACCTGGTATTTATCCCCAGGGTAAAATAAAAATTTACCCTCATTTGTCTCTTCTGTGTATATTGCTATCAACCTAACATAGCAATGCTTATGCATATGAAAATATATGCACCGTGAAGGAATTTCTGCTAAATTACTTTGATATGAACCCATAACATAGGGTCCTTTGGGCACAGTAAGAGATTCTTGTAGGCTTTTGTCACTTGAGATTAAACTGACATCTTTGTTGAATAATCTCAGCTCTCTTGGGTTGTTTTTCCTTTCTAAATCGCAAGGAATTTCAAGGCCGGCAATACTTTAAGAAACTGTTTCCTTTTTCACCCAGCATCTTCTCTGACTGTTCTAGGCTGGAGATGAAACGTTGGGCTCCACCTTCGCTGGGTCATCTCCAGGTCAGCAGATTAGAGAAATCTGCAGAAGAATGAAGAGGCTGTTCTCCAACTGCAGGGCAACTGGCAGCCCGGTTATTAATCTGTCTGATGGCCGCATCTGAACAATGATAGCCATCTGTCAGAAAGGAGCAGGGTGGGCCTCATTAACACACCACTCACCTGCCCTAAGCTACAACTTTCTTATAATAATATCTATCATTCACCTCCAAGGTGTTGCTTCCTTTTTTTTTTTTACTACATGAAATAACAGACACTCCATTTCCTGTCTCCCACTTGTTTAGGCAGACAACTGAACTGGCCTCGGAGAGGGAGAGAGAGAGAGAGCCTTTTGCAAAAGGATAAAGAGAAAGAGGGAGAAGGAGAGAGAGAGAGAGAGAGATCCCACACAGGCATATCTACCACTCTGCTTTTGGGAATTTGATTTAGCAGAAAATGTTGGATTGGTATTGAGAGGGAAGCTACGTGGGGAAATGAGGTGCTTATTTCATGCAGCCTCCACCCTAACATCAAGTCAGATTAGAGTTTTTCAAAGGAGAATTGTCACATAGGCACCAACAGAAGTGGGAGAAATGTGGTCCCTCTTTTTTCCTTTAAAAAAAGAAATATGAATGCAACCAAAGTCATGTGGGACAGTCAAAGCATGATTATAGGAATCTGCAGCAAGGCAGAGATGGAAATGAGTCAGATTGCTTTTGGTTTTGTGCGTTAATTGGTTTGTTTGGTTGGGTTTTTTACTAAATATTCTTCTGCTCTGCATAGGCAACCTATTCAAGATCCATGAGTGCTTTAAAAGCCACCCTGCCAATTCCACACAGTAATTAAGTGGCTATTGTTCCAATGTCACAATGATTCCACTATTGGATTTTTTTTTTTTTAAATGTACAGCTATGAGTCATGGGCTGGGTGCCACAGCCAAAAACTAAAAAATCTTCTCTAACTGAAAGTTAAAGGGAGGGTTATGCTATTAATTTAAGAGGATGCTTGCTCTTTACCCATTGTTGGAAGTGACAACAGGCGTAGCAGTTGCCGTATAATATAATGTCAACATCTTGTGATCATTACCTGTTCATGCAAAAAAGGCAAACTCCAATGTGCCACAGAAATGCTACATTTCATTTTCTCCTTCATTCCTGTACTGATATGGTGGAAATGGAGGTGTTTGCCAGCCATATAGTGTTGGTGAGATGCTTTTCCACTGGAAGTAAGTGTCAGAGCTGCATAAATATAGTGTGTATATGCAGATGCACAATGGTACACATACACAAGGGAGTGTGAATACTTTTACAGTGTATAAATAATGCCGGAGTACTTCTAAGATCTGGCTGAAATGCTAAATAGTCATCCAGTATAGCCATCAAGTTTTTCACTCACCCACCCACAACCCCCAATCCTGGCCGACAGAAGCCATGAGTGAAACTTGGCATCTTCTACACACAGAGTATCACCGAGTCCTGTATCACCGTGCAGAAACACATTCCAGCCACATCATAGGATGCTATTACTACCACTTATATCAGCTCATTCAGTCCTGCCTTACAGGTAATCCTTGATTTACAAGTATCTGTTTAATGATGGTTCAAAAGTACAATGGTCTAGGAAAAAGGGATTATGATCGGTCTTCAAATTTACAACCATCACACCACCCACGCAGTTACATGATCACAATTCAGGCACTTGAAAATCACGAATGAAGGTGAATATATGTGTCCCAGTATAATGTTGCATACACATTCAAATTTGCAGTTACTAAGCTTGTTGGACGAGCAGGCACAAACACAGCCAGGGAAGTGATTGAAGCCTCGGAAACAGGCCACCTCATCAGTCAATAGGAGTGGTGCTTTACCACCAGCCTATCAAGTACTTGGTGATAGTACTATCAAGTAAGGTGATGGATGCGCAGCATAAACAAACAACAGCTAATGACTTAAAAGCCAGCCACCAATACACCCCAATCAATATCTAAAAAGCCACATACAACAGGCACTATAAATACCACACAAAGAACAGCACACATTCTGCTAGAGAGAAGTTCCCTGAAGATGGGTCTCCAGCACGAGTCCAAAAGCTCAGAAGAGAAAACCTCTAGTCTCAGTGATCGATCCAGATTGGATCCTTCAACTTGAAAATCAGCTTGCATTTATGTAGCTCTTGCGGTTTCGTGATCACAATTTGCGACCTTCCCAGCTGATTTCTAACAAGCAAGGTCAATTGGGGAAGCCAGCTTCACTTAATGACAGCATGATTCACTTAATAACCATGGTGATTCACTTACTGACTATGGTAAAAATGATCGTAAAATCAGGTCCAGTCACATGATGACTAACTTAACTATCGCATTGCTTAGCAACCAAAACTATAGTCTCAATTTTGGTCCTAAGTCGAAGACTATCGGAAGTCAGGCTCAATGTTTTCATCAAAGGTGGAGCCTCCTTTTACCAGCAATATACTTTTTAAAAAAAAATTATTTCAACTTATATCCCGCCCTTCTCCGGAGACTCGGGGCAGCTTACAATTTATTAAGCACAAATCAATGTGCTTAGCCATACTACATTACTATAAAAGCTGTGGAATTTTGGTACATCAAGCTATGCTAGGAAAACTCTGTGATCATTGAAGGAGATGCCAGACTTACTTTCATTTCCATCTCAAAAGAAGAATGGAAGTCACTTTATTTATATCTTTGTTTTGTTTTGTTTCCTTCTTTGTCCTTTTTCTTTCATTTCTATTTCCTCATCACTTTTATTTTTCTTTATTTTTTTCACTTTTCTTTATATTTATATTGCTTTTATCCTGTAAAAAACCTTTTAATAAACATTTCTTTGCTTTCATTTTTCTTTTAATTTGATTTTTTTATCTTGTATAAACCTTTTTGAATAAAAAATAATTTTACGAAAGGATTAGGTAAAAGCAATCAGCTACAATGCCATTATTACAAACTCAATCAAACATCTTTTTAAAATTTATTTATTTCCATTTATATCCCACCCTTCTCCGGAGACTCAGGGCGGCTTACAATTTCAAGCACAACTCAATGTGCTTCCACTCCCTTTTTAAAAAAAAAATTAAATAGAGAAGAAATGTTCTGTGTTTTGGTATGAACTGAGAGGATAGCATGGGGCACACTATATCCCGTAGCATCTCCAGTTGTGCCTGGAAAAAATATATCCTGTTTTAAACCTGGTTAGTTATTCAGCCCTAACTTATTGGCTGGGACACTTCTGTTTTCATCTATTGCCCAGAAACAGAAAGCTATAATTGGATGTCAGTTCTCTATGAACACTATAGACTCACAAACTAGTAAAGGTGTCCATTCTGGTATAGTGAAATACTTGAACCACCCTAGTCAATCTAAGCTGCATTTTAATTGGAGTTTCTTAGTGGAAAGGCATTTGGAAATGCCTGACCCATGAAATCAATGTATAAAAACATTCTCTTTTGTAAGGCTGTGCGAAGCTCTGGAAAGAGGTATTTTGTGACATCCAGCTAAAGTCTTTCTCTTTGGATTATTAAAGCAGTAGTGTATTTGCAAACTTCATATGGCATAGCCTTTGCAATGGTCTTGGTTGCTTAGAAGTCCCTATCCATAGCTTATATTGATAAGACTTGGCAAACATTTAAGTGCTCCAAGAAAAATGCATGCAGCATTTGGTCAAATCCTATTCAGGCATGGCACAACTAGAAAGCAATACTAATAAACAAGGATAACATTAGAGGGGGGGAAAACGGAAAGTTGCAGAGATCTACTTGTTTCCTAAAACATTCTTTTTTCTAACAAAAAAGGTATTTTCTCAGTAATCCCTGGGAGTGACTGATCTGTCTATATTTATTTTATTTCTTTAGCGTATTGCAGACCTGCCTATAAATGGGTACCCTTGGGCAGCAAACACTCTAAACTTTTAATTAAAGTCAAAATGTCTTTTTGGACCAGGAAAGTTGTCCAGTTAAACCAGGGGATTAAACAATGGGTGTTGATCCCTGATTTACTCTGGATATCATTTATTCAAATCATGCAAAATCAAAATAACAAAGATAACAATAAAAACAATACTCATAGCTCCAGAATCAATAAATCCTACATTACATCTACTTGTTATATGGGGTCGAACAGCTTTATGACATGAAAGAGAGAGAGCAACGTATGAGGTTTTTCAGTCTGAATAGCCAAGCCTCCATCCAGTATGTCTAACTATAGCTGAGTACAGCTAGATATGTCAAGCATCAAAAGACACCTGACATAAATCCTTTTTTTTTCCTACTCAATCTGTTTGTGTTATGTGGACAGGAGTTCTTCGATGCACAGTCCTTAATTAAGAAAAGGCCAACTCTTAGCTTGCTCCCCCCCATTTTCCCTGGACTTCCGATCTTCTTTGACAAAATTGTCATTCGTATGCTCTCAGCAAACTCTGTCTAAGACCCATCTAGTAAGACACCTTTGACCTTTCCTTCAACTTTCAATATATTGCTTAAATCATTCTCCTCTCTGGAGCCCCTGTTTCTTTCATTGTTGGCTTGTAAAAAAAAATACCTGTTGGAAAAGGAGTTTGCCGGCGCTGGCATTCCATCTATGTTTCCCGCGTGCAATGACAAGATAGAAGTGGAAGTATAATATGGTAGCCAAGGGAAACTGTCTTTCACCCTAAATTATCTGCAAAGATGTTAAGAAGACTTTGTTTCGTATTCGATGCATGTAAAGGTTTCAGAATAGCTTGCATTTATTTTATTTTTTTTTAACAAGGTAAACAAAAGCTACTTCTGAAGCTTGTGCTTCCGAATATTTTTAGCCCATCTTTTTGTCAGAAGAACCCCCACTAATGATAAAAACAAACAGCCAATAGTGTGAGAGCCATGATTCACGAAGCATAAAGAGACACATTTGCCTGCATGAGTAATTTGGTCCTAAACAAAGAGTTTGGTTCCACTACTGCGAAGGCCCTAATTTTTGTGACATAGATGACTGGCATAGAAAGAAGATCCTCTGAAGCACATCTAAAAGCGAGTATAGGATGCCAGGTATGTTTTTCTCACTATACCAGGAGCCTTTCCTAACAAACTGTGACAACTTTTATTAAAGAGAAACACACACACAAATAATCCAAGTATAACTTTTAAGGTGGCATTAATATTGGTTTAATTTGCTAAGTATTATTTATTTTTTACATTTGCCTCTCTTTTCTTAATTTAGGATTGTGCACCATTAAATCGGTGACATACAGAGTTTGCTATTCCAAATATGGCCACTTATTATTATATGAGGAGTTAGATCGGTGTTCTGCCTACATAAGATTTAGAGCAGTCTTTCTCAACTTCAGAGATTAAAATGTGTGGACTTCAACTCCCAGCATTCCCCAGCCAGCATCACCTATCTTAAAAATTACTGAGGTCGGGAAATATTAGTTTAGAGCACAGGTGTCAAACTCTATCGTGTCATGTGACGTATCATGACGTATCGCTGCGTTTTTTGTCTTTGTGGAGCCGAGGTGGGCCATGGGCTGCCAGTTTGACAGGCCTGATTTACAGTTAAGAATTGGCCAAAAGTGGTCCTGAGAACTATTTAGTGGTCCTGGTGACCATTTGGCAATTCTGGTACCAAAGTTTCAGTACCAGTGGTTGGGGAACAGCACTTAGAAATAATCTTGCCTTTTTGCATACAGATTTGCAATGGCCAGATAGTGATCTTTGTCAGGAGTGGGTTCTACTTACCTTTACTACCGGTTCTCTTAATGCACGCACTTTGCGCGTGATCGGCACACCAAATGCGCACTCTGCCCATGCGTATTAACTAATCTTCTTGGGAAAAAACTCAAAACAAGCACTCTGCGCATGTGCAGAGCAGAGAAACATAAATATGGGCGCGCGGGTGGGCCCAGCTCCTGGCCACAGAGAACCGGTTCGGTGACATCACACCGTCACTGCTACTAGATCACGCAAACTGGGCTGAACCAGGAGCAACCCACTACTGATCTTTGTAGATAACAGTGTGCTAGAAAAGCAGAGCTCTTCTTAAGTCCTCATAGTTCTAATGTAGAAAGAAATGGAAGTATTTCACAACAATTCATAAATGCTAAAACAATTTCATCTAAAAAATAGGTCAATGTTCTATTAGATAAAACAACCATAAAATCTCTTTCCCTACTGTCTGCTTTAAACGTGCAGGAAAGACATAATAGATTTTTTTTTAGAAATTGACAGAAATGGTCTGTTTGAACTTATGTTACAATAACTATTCAAAAACAGCTGCCATTTTGTGGTTTTGTGTTATTTGTATTATTTCATGTACAAATTCATTTTAACTCATTCCTCTTAAGGCAGACATTATTAGAATCATTGGGAAAAAATCTGAAATCTCTTTTCACCATGATAATAAAAAACAATGGTTGTGTCTAGAAAGACATTGTAATGTACAATGCAATATTTGTCTAGAAATAATTATATTATTTAGAAGGAGGGGGAAAAAAGAAAAAGGGAGTACCTTTTGCCAGGGTTGGAGATATTAAAAAATTAGAGAGACTTCTACAATCAGCACAGATGGCCAATTTTTTGCTTCTTGATTTAGACCCAGCTACCTTGTTTATAGTTCCAGAATCTCAACTAAAAATGATAAAATAAAAATAAATAACATAACCAGCCCTTAGTACCACTACTCTGAGGAAATTAACTGGGGTGGAATGAGGGAGCACAGGTGGTTGGATTTCTACTCCAGAGTCCCAAATGAAAAACCACTCTTGTCCTAGAGCCAAGGTGGCGCAGTGGTTAGAGTGCAGTACTGCAGGCTACTTCAGCTGACTGCTAGCTGCAGTTCAGCAGA
>JANHFM010010341.1:41549-51650 GCA_032468115.1 Grayia smithii | reverse complement strand
GTCCGGCGGCAAGGCAAGAATTCCCCTAGCAAACGTTTCCCAGAACCGTTTGCTATTCCCCTTGCTGATTGGCGGTTTCAAAACACCGCCAATCAGCTGTTCATTTTTTCCGCAATTTGCTGTTGCTGCAGCTGCTGCCGCTACCACATCACAACAACTGCCCCCCCTCGCCTCACCGAATTTATACATTCGGTGTATAAGACTTTCAGATTTTCACCCTCTTGGGGGGTAAAAAGGTGCGTCTTATACTCCAAAAAATACGGTAAATCATAATTAATCTAAGGTTATTTTAGGATTTACAATTTTTTACCATGTTTCCCCGAAAATACTAAATGTCCCGAAAGTAAGATGAAGCCTGATTTTTGGAGTGGGCATAAATATACGCCCTCCCCCCAAAATAAGCCCTAGTGAAGGGGTGGGAGTGGCCAGCAGGAGGCCCTTCCCTTCCCTGGTCACTTCCTGGAGGTTCAGCCCCATAACTGCAGCCTGCTGATCAGCTGAGCCAGCAAGGGCTGTGCAACTCGTCCCAAATCTCCAGAGCACCGCCCTAGTTGCCGGCCTCCTTCCCCTTTTCCTGCCGATCTTTCTTTACTTGAAATAATAGCACAGACACATATCCCCAAAATGCTCCACCCGAAGCCTTCAGCCTTCAATCCTGGCAGGCAGGGGCATCTTTGCTGCGATTCCAAGTAAAGAACGATCGACAGGAAAAAAAGCGGGAGGAGGGGGTATTTTCCTGCAGCCTGTCCTTTCTTTGGAATTCCAGCACAGACCCCATGTCTGCCAGGATTGGAAGGCTGAAGGCTTCAGATGCAGCATTTTGGGGATGTGTGTCTGTGCTGTGATCCCAAAGAAAGGACAAGCTTCAGGAAAATCCCACTCCCCCTTTTTCCTACTGATCGTTCTTTACTTGGAATCGCAGCATGGACCCACATCCCCAAAATGCTTCATCTGAAGCCTTCAACCTTCCAATCCTGGCAGACGGGTGCCTATGCTGCAATCTCAAAGAAAGAACGGTGTGTGTGTGTGTGTGAGAGAGAAAGAGAGAGAGAGATCCGATCCAACCTTCGAGAGTTTTCCAGGGTTCGCAGCAATATTTTCTTCCTCCCCCACCCCGTCTCTGTCTCTCACACACACACCCCCAACCTGCCCAAGGAAGCCACATCCCTTCACTAACCTCGGTGGTAAAGGGCCTCGGTGGTGCACCTAATTAATGCTCTGACTAAGTACTTCAGCTTAGTTCCAGATGCCAGCAATTAGTGTTGGTTTAATTCTCACCAGGCCCAAGGTTGACTCAGTCTTCCATCCATTCAGGGTAGGTAAACTGAGGTCCCAGATAGCTTGGGGCAATAAGCTGACTTTGTAAAAATGCTGCTCGGAAGCAGGCATATACAACGAATGAAGGAATTTGCTGAGCACTTGAGTTGTGCTCGAAACTGTAAGCTGCCCTGAGTCTCCGGAGAAGGGTGGGATATAAACAGAAATAAATAAATAAAATAATAATTATCAAACACCAGACAAATCTACCTGAGCATGCAAAAGTCACCACCAGATATTTCTTTCCAGATTCTAACTCCCTGTCACTTTCACAAAAAGCTGGTATTCCAGATTCATCTTTCACTTACCTTTATACCAGAATATGAAAGCCCTTATAGGTCAAAGCCATCCCTTTGTGTATAATGTTATTGAATCCATGTAGAGCTGAGGAAATGTCCTTCAATCAATCCACATTGATTGGAGCAATAACGCACGTAGCAAATGTGCATTAAATGAGAACTAAGCGAATGCTGAATGGCAACGCACGGCCAAAAAGATCTACTGGTTAAGTTACTATATGCTCAGAATGCCTTTCTTAGAACTAAAATATGTTTGTATGACCCATAATTTCTCTCCTAAGCCAAATCAATCAGGCATGCATGGATGATGGATCATTCCCCCTTCCTCTTAAAAAAAAAAAAAATTAAAGGTTTCGGCAAGCAAATTCCCCAAGGCAATGCAAGGGCAGCAACAATATTCTTGACTCAACATACTTTTAGAACCAAACAAATTGATTGCTCCGATTTCTCCTATAGCCTTCATGGCTTCCCACCCCCGACCACAGTCCCCACTCATTCCCTGGACACCCATTCATGTTTAAACTCTAACTTTATTAGGAATCTAAATTGAATTTACAGCATTGCTCAGCTTGAGCTGAGCTGTCTTATCTGACAGTTAAATGCTATAAACCTCGTGGAACCTCACAATGCTTTATGCTCAGAAATGGAATACAATGTCTTGCAAATGAAGCATGCAATGTAAACAGTTGCCTACTCACAAAACTCAAGTCACAAATGGCCACAGGTTTGGCTCAGATTCCAGGGTCCTCCTGTGCACAAGTACAGGTAGTCATCAACTTACAACCACAATTGAGTCCAACATTTTTTGCAGCTAAGTAGTGAATTTAAGTGAATTTTGCTCCATTTTACGACCTTTCTTGCCACAGCTGTTAAGTGAATCACTGCAGTTGTTGAATTAGTAACACGGTGGTTAAGTCAATCTGGTTTTCCCCGTTGACTTTGCTTGTCAGAAGGTTACAATTTCATTGTATGAGGTGCAATGACAATAAAGTAAACTAAAAAACTAACAAAGGGTGATCGCATAACCCCTGGGCACTGCAACAGTCATAAATGTAAGTCAGTTCTCAAGCGTCTGAATTTTGATCACATGACCATGGGGATACTGCACATGGTTGTAAGTGTGAAAAACGGTCATAAGTCCCCTTTTTCAATGCCATTGTAACTTTGAACCATCCCTAAGTGAACTGTTGTAAGTCGAGAACTACTTGTTAACCCAACACTATAGCTCTGACTCCAAAGGAATGATTTCACCTGCTTGAAAGATCAAGCAATACTTGTTATATAGATTGTCATATAGATTGTAAGGCTGCTGCTATTTCTCAGCATGGTTGCTTATAGACATTCCTTTGAGCAATTAAATTCTGTTGTGGGGCATCCAGACACAGTAAATGCCTTTTCCATAAAATTACATTAACAATGCTTTCAAATCACTGGACCCACTCGAATTAGTGTAGCACCAAGGGCTACAACTATCTCTCTCAGTGCTCCAGGTTATGAATCAGGCCCGTTTAGCTACTTGCATGGTGTTAATTGCACACACATTTCTTGGACTGGGATGGATATAGAGAACAAATTACTTAAAATATCAGAAGTAGCTAAACCTGAATCATTTGTCATCCATCTGTTATTTTTATGTGGATTTTAAATGCTTAGTGGAGCTGACATCCACTAAGGTCTACTCCATAACAAAGAAACTCTTATGAGAATTCTTCCTCCATTGAATTACACTTCTGGTTAGGAATCTGCAACCTTAAAAATGTTCATATAAACCACTGTAGCTCAATCTTGGCAACTTTAAAATGTGTGGACTTCAACTCCCAGAGTTCCACAGCCAGCTGTTGGTTGGAGAAATCTAGGAGCTGAAGTTCACGTGTAAAATTGCTGAGGTTGAGAAACACTGATATAAACTATATTTGCAACCTAGGGAGTGTTTCTTAAGTGGAACTAAACAAGAAGCAGCTGCCTTCAATTCTTCTTACTAGCCAAATTTTTCTTTTCCCTCCAATTATCACTCAACTCAGTGGTCTGAGAAAGCCTGGTTGGTGTTTGCAGCTCTGATTATTTTTCAGTGTTTTATTTTCTCCTGAAAATAAAAAGGTGGTTGTTGTTTTTTTTTCATATTTGAGGCAACAAATTGTTTCTTGCAAATTTTTGCCAAACCGAGAAATGCTAATTTTTCCACTGTGCTTAATTAGCCATGTCTTCTTAAGGTAACCAATATATCTGAAGTAGTGTATATTCAGCTGAACCCCCTTCAGTTAGCTGGCTTGCTGTGATTATTGTAATTCACAAAGAAGGTCATTAGGACAAAGAGGAAGACATTAGGAACAATGCCATTTATAGATTCACTGCTTTCATTTTCAGAACTAACGAAGCCAGGTTGTGCTATCTGGATATGTCTTTGAAAATGACAACATTTGGCCTCTGGTGTAATCCATCATGGGAATGACATGAAAGATGCAGTTTGTGGGATAATGTCATGACTCTTATGATGTCACTTCCCCTTCCCATAGGTACCCATGGACAAGCATGTTAGCCAACGCTCAGTTCTAATTCCTTTCCTTTTGTTGGAAGAAATATCCGTCTGGTTCAGTTCCAAGCCGGGAAGAAGGCACTGGAAATAAAATGGAGGCTGATTGGAAAGAGGGTCCATTTACTGATGAAGCAGAACCACCAAGCACATGTGATTCTGGGTAGCTGACAAAATGGAGTTGGGCATGGATGGCTTTTATATTTTCTGTTGGGCTTTGAGCTTCCTATTCCTGTGCAAAAACATGTCCTTTAATATTCTATTGGCTGTTGTCAGATCCCTATGGGGTCACGTAGGGGTTATGTAGGGTTCATAGCTGGCCCTATAAGCAAAATTCTAGGTGTTTGTCTGAGCTAAATTTGGCTGATATTTTGACTGCTTTGGGGTGGTGCATTGACTGAAATACCCTTAAGGATATTGTGCAATGTAGGGAGCTCTGTGTTGTCTCCTAAATGGTAGTGGGTAAATCCTAGTCTGTCCTGAAGGGTCATGTCCTGTTCTTAATCCCACCACCGTGAAGCTGAAGGTCTTTTGTTGTGTAGATAGGCTGGCCCAGTCTTTCTTAATGGGAACAAAATATCTACTGGGGGTAGAGGAGAGTGAGTCTGCTTCCTGCCTCTAAAAAACATGTTTCTCCATTTCTCATTTAGGGAAAGATAATATTCTGCTTTTTTTAAATATTCCTCAAAGTTCATTCTTCTAGGAGAGGGGTAGGTGCTGACTTTCTACCCTTCCCTTCCCCACTCTGCCCTTCCCTTCTCCTTCCACATAGCCCTGTCATGCAAAGAAATGGGAAGCCACACAGAGAAAGCAACCGGGGGGGGAAATGCCCTTGGAACTATTTCAAAGCCTAAAAGCAATAGGTAGTGATATCTTGGAACAGTACAAGGGAAATAGGGCCCGAATCACCTGCTTTAGCAAGATAAGCCATTGGACTTCTGTAAGCTAAATGTGCACCATTGGAATTTCTTTGAAAATGGGGTGACACGAAGACTGAAAATCACAAGGAGGAGGCAGCAATGTTTAATCTTCTGCAAGATAGCCGTTCAAGATGGACAGATAGAGACACCTGCAGCCCGATAAACAAGTCAATACTGTAGATGGAAGTCTGAGATCCTGGAGGTGGATGCCACTGCTTTTTATTGTCAGCCCTTTCTGTGATCTCTCCTGAATAAGTCAAGATCGGTGTTCTGCTAGCTGCTATCCTTAATGGGCACAGTCTAACAAGCTCCATTTCCCCCACACAATGGATTGATATATGCAGTGGATTTGCTTTTTCTGAATGTATTCCATACACCACTGCAATGCTAAAATGCAAAATGCCGCCTCTTTTGTTAAAATAAGAGGAAACGAAAAGCAAGTTGGGATGTCTGCATTGTTTCGAATCAGCAGCCTTGCAGGTGTCCAGTAGACAGGTAGAAAAAATGTTTATTGTATTTTATTTGTTTATTTATTTATTTTATTTATTGCATTTATATGCCGCCCTCCTCCCGAAGGACTCAGGGCGGCTCACAAGAAGTTAAAAAGGTACACAATAATAAATAAGCTAAAAGTGAAAAATATTATACAATAAATGCATTAAATAACTAATTAAAAGCCAATTTAAAATCAATTTAAAATTTAAAACAATTTAAAACAATCAATTTAAAAAACCCCATCACGTCAGCCTATTTGATTAAAAAGCCATGTCTTTAGGTCATGTAGGAAGGAACGGAGGTCAGGGGCAGTCCGAAGGTCAGTGGGGAGTTTGTTCCAGAGGGTCAGTGCGCCCACCGAGAACGCCCTCGCTCTGGGCACCACCAACTGACATTTTGGAGAAACAAACTAAGGATTTCCGGAAACTATGTGAGTATATGCTATCTGGCCAAGAATTTGAAATTTGCCTCCAAAGCATCTATGGGTTTGCTTACTCAGATACTGAAATTTGTGCTCAGTGATTGGTCTTATTCAGGAACTAGCTGTGATCAAAGATTCATCAAGAGAATCCAAGGAAACCTCTTTTCTGACATTTAAGCAACAAGTATTGGAATGGTGCAAGGGAGACCAGTTAGTCATACGGAGATGAGACATGCTTCCTAGGGCTTCAGCAATTATGTTAATTATTTTTCTCATAACACAGTGATTCAACTTGGCACAATCTTACTACCCAGTACCTGCTGAAAAACTGCACCTCACCTAAGGGGCTATTGAAAATTACACCTAAGTCCATTATCCCAGTTGTTCTCCAGACTGCATGATGAAATCCATACACTGAAATCAACACAGTGATATTAAGTAGCCCTGGGTGATTTTTATTGTGATGTTCACTTGAAAGAACTAAGACAAGCATTCTTAGGTCATGATAGTGGGTAATCAAATGATCAGCTCCCATCAACTTGGGTGGATCAGGCCATGGAATGTTCCAGAAATGATGTTACATGTTTGAGTCATTCTAGTCCTCATTTTTAAGAGTAGTTATTGGGCACAGAAATGCTGAACATTGAAATGGTAATCTAGCTACTTTTACAATGGCAAGAAAACAAAATATTTAGGCCATCCATCCAAGTGTTCATTCACAAGTGTTCATTCACTGTTCATTCACTGTTCATTCACTGATTTTCTTAAACTTTTTCATTTAAATAAAATGACACAGAATATACACCTATATGAGTAAGGTTTTTTTTTAAAAAAATATCAATTACAGCATTGAATTAAAGGATATTTAAAGAAAGTGGTTTGAAAGGAAATATTAAACTTTAAACAAAATCCACATTAAGTTTGCACTGCAATAATTAAAAATGGAAGTGAAATTCAGAAAGTCTTTTTTAAATTAGCACTAAATAGAAGAGAAATATCCATGCATAACTAGAAAATTAATGTGAATATTTTATAAATTTTCATAGGATCAGTCCATATATACCGGTATATATATATATATATAAATATATTTCAATTTTTCCACTGTACTCAAATCACTGGGTGAACAGGGCAGCATGGACACTAATGTTGATAATTCATATCATTTATCTGATAGATCAGAAGACAGTGTGGCCAGCTGCGTAAATTCATATTTTGGCACTCTTTAAAAAGTGGATTATTATTGACCCAATAGACCATAACAGCTGCAAAGAAGCCATTACTGTATATTGTGTAAATCCTTCAAGGCACGTGTTTTATTGACCCTTTAAAGCCATCATGGTTTCTCTTGTCAATCGAGTTGCCATAAATGCATAAGAGGCCTGTGCATCCAAATCCTCATGAAACTGTAATTAAGTGATTACTGCATCATGCTCTAATTGCTCAGTTGCAGTCCTAACCACTGTTTAAAAAGCAGCATTTTAAACACTTATTTTTTCTATTTCAAAAGTACCCATTTTCAAATCTACTTAGAAAAGATCTTGATGGGCAAGTAAGGTAGTAGGAATTGATGAGGCTCTTTTGAAGCAAATGTTTATCAAGGATCATGTAAGGGAATATACACTCGAAGCACCATATATAAAGAGGTAATGAGCTAGCATGAGTGGTCAAGCTATTAAAAATATCAATTTCCCCTTTCTGTTCCGAAAATGAAGCATTTCAGATTCCACATTCAAAGCCAGAATGAATATGAACACCAGAATCAGAACTTTCCAAAAGAATCCAAAGTCAAGCTCCATTAAGTTCCATTCAGGCATTCTAAAAAAAAAACATGCTGGAGAGGAAAAAGAAGACGGCTGGTTAAACCCAGATTCAGTTCCTGGTCTACATTTAATCATGTTATTCCTTATAAAGTTTGCAGGCAACCTTTTGCCTTTAGAGTTTTATGAACAGGAGCTCTACACAGAGCACAGGTAAATTTTTTGAACCTGTGGAAATATCCTGGATTTTGTAGAATGTGGTTGGCATGATCACAAACTGGCTGCCACGGAGGTATGTCAATTTGCAAGAACACTCACTTACCAGAAGACAAAGTACCTGGGTTGGTCTCTGAGAATCCTTCTTCCAGTCTTCAGCTTAGAATATTTACTTTTTTGTTACTTAACTTTCTTGGTATCTTTCTGGGTAGGTGGGCAAATTTCCAGCTGCCCACTATTTAAACTGCTCAATGCAGGAGTCAGCGTTCTTGCACTTAACAGATAATGCTAAAAACAAGCCTGATTCATATGTATTATTATCTTTAGAGCATAAGAACTTAAAAGAAAACAGATAAATCAGAAATCCAGCTGAATGTCCAGAAAAATATACTCGTGCACTTTACGCAAAGTACAGGCATTGCAATATATTTGTTCAGGGCAAACCATTCACATATATAGCTTATGTGTAGTGTTTAGATTTTCTGAATTGCATGTTTAATGTGGTGAGTGGGAATATTCTTCTGTCTTTGGATGGTTCTGAGAATAGGGTTAAGAGCAGCCTTTGTTTGTATTAACCCTTTCCTTCCAAGGGGAAAAAAGAGGGTCAGAGGCAGGCAACTATAAGGAGAAAATTAAATAGAGAGTGAAAGTGAAATCCATTGATTTAAAGCAATCCAAACCAAGACTTTTCCCAATGGTCAGTGAGGCCATGGCTGTTTATTCAGAGTATAAAAACTGTCCAGATAAATCTTATTTCAGTACTGACAGCAACACAGCATCCTCAATCATAAAAGGAAAGAGTAGAGAAGAGCAGGGTAGAAGCTTTTGTAAAACATGCAGCCATCTCCAACACCACCTGATTTTTCCTTACGGTAGGATCTCAATGTCTTTCAGATACAATATACAATCCAGAACTTGGTCTGTCTTGAGTTATATGCTGTAACAAACTTTTATAGTGGAGCTACTGTAGTTTCCTTGAAGTCTTTGAACGATTCCAGGCACAGCTCTGACCTTTGTTGAGTGCTGCCAATTCTGCTTTTAAATATTAGTAAGTAAAATGATTGAAAGCTGTGCATAACCTAATATTGTTCCTGGAATGAGTCCTTTGTTGGCAACAAGCTTGGAGATGGTTGTGCACGTTGTAACCAAGGAACATGAAATTATAAACAAGGAATTCCCTGAAACAGCATAAAAAGAATAGACTTTCAGTCCAATGCATAAAGTATTATCCCAAGATGATTAAAGTACTGTGTGTGTGTGTGTGTGTGTGTGTGTGTGTGTGTGTGTGTGTGGAATAAGCAGCGAGGTTAGAGAAAAATGAAATGCACAAGTATGGGTAACAGTAATTACTTTCTTGGTAATAGCCATTCACACAGAAGTTACTAAGTGTGACATGAGCACTTTTATGTGGGGAAGCTGACGAGAAACCCAAATCTCTGCTCAGACCACGAGAAACAATGTTAAAACTCTTAAGAAATTCTAGTTCTTTTTGCAATGAAATTAGGTTTTGTAATTTCTTTGTTCAAAAATGGTTGCAGTCTGAGAAGTTCAAGGGCTCATGCCTTAGATTTGAGGTATCATCATTTCTGCTGAAAGAAACCTATATACTGTATGCCTCTTGTATCTCTTTGCAGAAATTGACTACTAAATACCATTATATCTCTCCCTTCTCCTTCTCTTCCATTTATATGTTTGTGTATGGGTGTGTATATATCTATGTATGTATTTAAGTGTATACACACACACAAAAACACACAAAGTATCTGTATGTGAAGGACAGTGATTATACGGTAGTTCCATATTTTTTAAAGTTTTATTTTACAATGGACAACTTAGTAGGCAGGATCAAAAAATTTTAAAAATGTAATGGAATAATTTTGGAATCTTGTATATCACTCTTGTTTCTGTGTGAATCAGATACAGGCAATTAACTGTGTAAAGTTTCTGTACTCCAGTTGGAAGTTGGGTTGTTTTGTGATAAGAAAGTGGTACCAGAAGAAATATAAAATCTGGTGAAATAAACTGAGGAAATTTCCAGATAAGGCTGTCTACATCAGGATAGAAATAATTGCACTCCCTTCTGTCCAAGTTGTGGAGCAAACATCTTTGCCAAAAAACAAAACCTGAAGTAGAGACCTTGGTC